>LBNU01036220.1:732-27560 GCA_014162995.1 Artemisia annua | reverse complement strand
TTTTTTTTTTTTTTTTTTTTTTTTTTTTTTTTTTTTTTTTTTTTTTTTTTTTTTTTTTTTTTTTTTTTTTTTTACATAAAATAAAACGTAAACTAAAATAAACTTCATTAATTAAAAAACCACACATTACATTAATTAAAAAAAAAAGTTACATAAAAATATAAAACTTAATACGTAAACAAGAAATAAAAATTAAAAACTAAACATTAAAGTTCCATAAATGCTCCACAAGGTATAGTCGAAGCTCGTCGTGCACTTTTCTATCTCGAAGTTCTTTATTTTTTCGAGCATGTTAATCACATCTTTCGATCCAAGTATTTGGCATGTTTGGACTTGGATCAACGAATGTATCTCTTAAGTTCACTTCGAATCCTTCGTCTTCCAAAATCATGTTGTGTAACATTATACAACAATACATGGTTAGTTTCAAGGTGTTGATATGCCAAGAACGTGCGGGTTGTCGTATAATTCCCCAATGACCTTGTAAGACCCCGAAAGCTCGTTCAATATCTTTTCTAGCACTTTCTTGGACCCTTTTGAAGTTCAAACATTTTTCAATCCTTGTAATGCTAAACGTTTTCACAAACACGGACCATGCCGGATAAATGCCGTCGGCTAAATAGTAACCTTTCTTATATGTATATCCGTTTACTACAAACAGACTTTCCTAGGCTTTACCGGCAAGTTCATCATCAAATAACAGGGAACCATATAACACATTAAGATCATTATTTGACCCCGGAACCCCAAAATATGCATGTCAAATCCATATTTTTTGATCAGCAACCGCTTCCGACATAAGATTTGGGTATTTATGATCACGTCTTTTAAATTGAGCGTGTAAGGCCTTTGGGCAATTTTTCCAATCCCAATGCATACAATCAATACTCCCGAGCATTCCCGGGAGTCTATGTTTTTCTTCATGCAATGCATATATTTTTTCATCATCTTCTGAAGTGGGCTTTCTTAAATACTTTTCATTGTATAAAACATGTATGCATTTAGTAAAGTTATCTAAACATTGTCGTGAACAACGTTCACCAATTTGCAAGTACTCATCAAATGCATCAGGCACAGTGTCGTACGCCAATTGGCCGATAGCGAATGTGCACTTCAAAACAGCACCAATACTTAAACGACCGGCAGCATCGTAACTTTGTCTAAAAAAAACTAAAGTACTCGGGAAGAGGATGAACATCATAACTTAAAATATCGTTGAGAATTTTATTAAAAAGTCTAGAATTCATACGATACCTTCGCCTAAATTTCTCTTCGGGATATTTAGGATCAGTCTCATCATTGCCAAAATAGTCGTCGAGTAAACGTTGTTCCGCCTCTTCTCGTTCACGAGGTATGTATGTCCTCGTTCTCTTTTCACCCGATCGCGATCCCGCGGCTTCTTGATCATACAAAGATACAAATTGTTCATACGCCAAGTAACCTTGAAGATATCGCTCTCGATCTTCAATTAAAAAAAACATCATAAGGATCGAAATTAGGGTCGTTGGGATTATTTGGGTTGGGATTGTTTGGATTCATGATTGAAAGAAATGGAGAAGAAATGAGGAGTGAAAGAGGATTTTTTAGATTTAAGAAAAAATAAGGAGTGCATGAGGAATTTTTAGATTTAAATGGAGAAGAAATGAGAAAAAATTGCAAATTTCCCTTTTGATAAGCCCTTTATGCGGCTTATGAATGATAGGCTTACGAAAGTGTGGTATAAAAATAGACTTGTATGCCTTCATATAAGATGTTTAATTTAGCACTTTTCTCATTTTATGCTTAATTACTTTCTAGAGAAAAGTTCAATACGAACAACAATTATCTAAAGAACAAATAACAAGATCTCAACCATCCATCATTCTTCCATCCAATGGTTTAGATTAAAATGTACAAATATACTGAGGGGGCATTTTAGTCATTCCATAGTTTCTACCTAACCCCCTAAAAACACACATTGTACACACACTCATCTCTCTAATCTCTCTCTCAAATCCTCAGATCCCCAACCACCCTGCAAGCCATACCGAATCCAACAGTTGCTTTCTGTCTCGTCACCGGTGACGACACCGCCACGTCAGCATCAACATCCATACCGGATCCAACACCTGATGATCCGCTATCCATCAGAAGTAATTTTTTTCTGATTCATGACTGACAGTAAGTTAGTTTTAGGTTGTGTGTGTATGTTTTGGTGTGATGAACTGTCAATGGGGGGTAAAATAGTATTAGATGTAATAAATGTAGATAAAACTATTAGAAAAAAATTGTCTTTCGTTGTTTGGCATGAAGATAATATTGAAATTCATCTAATTAATATGTTCATCGGATTGCATTGTGATTAAACAGAAAATTCAATCACGAGAAGGGAATCTTTGAATTTGTGACAGTGACTGAACTAAAGAGATGATAATAAAAAAAACTTAAAAATGAGTATGTGGTTGTGAGATGAAGTGAGGTGTACCAATATATAGTTTACTTTTGGTTTAAATATAAATTAGTATGTCATATCTAGTTTACTTTTTTTTTTCTTGAATCCTTTGTTCTTTTTTTTTTAAAACCACCGTCACCGGAATCTCATCGGTAACCTTTCGATCCATCGGAATATTCTTTCAGTTATATATTCACCTCGATTTAAATTTTGACCAATAAAAGGTCCTCGATTTCGAATGTTTTCCGGTTGTTTTGTTCATCGGAAATGATGGAGTAGAAGTTGGTAGTGAAAGGAGGTGAGAAAGTGATTGGGTAGGGAGAAAGTAAATTGTAGTAGGGTAGCCATCATGTGATATATATTTTATTATGTGAAATTGTGTCTACTTTTGTATAAGTAATAACTATGGTCTAAAATAAATATGTATAAATTTTAGAAACTGTATTTTAGTATGTATGATTTTTCTCTTTTCGAAAAATTATCGTTTTCAATCTATCAGTTTAATATAATTCATTGTGCTTAGTATTTATTTTAGTATCTATAATTTATTAGTAGATTATAAGGAGTGTTAAATGCATCGAAGTAGAGCATTTTTTAACGTCATTAATCGAAGTATTTATTACTACTTTTGATTCACAATGGGATTCACAATGAATCCTTTGAGATTTATACAGAATCCCATGGGATTCACAATGAATCCCATGGGATTCATACTGAATCCTTTGGGATTTCTTTACGAATCCCGTGGGATTTTTCTGGACGGAAATTTTGAAAAAAAAAATCGTCTTTTTACGAATCCCATGAGATTTTTCTGGACGGAAATTTTTGAAAAAAAAAAAATCATCTTTTTACGAATCCCGTGGGATTTCTTTACGAATCCCGTGGGATTTCTTTATGAATCCCGTAGGATTTTTCTGGACGGAAATTTTGAAAAAAAAAAAATCGTCTTTTTACGAATCCCATGGGATTTTTCTGGACGGAAATTTTGAAAAAAAAACATCTTTTTATGAATCCCGTGGGATTTATTTACGAATCCCGTGGGATTTTCTGGACGGAAATTTTGAAAAAAAAAAATCGTCTTTTTACTTATCCCATGGGATTTTTTACGAATCCCGTGGGATTTTTCTGGACGGAATTTTGAAAAAAAAAGTTCGTCGAAAGTATATAACAATGCATATTTATAGAAAGATAATTTTTTTTCTCATCGCGATGGTGTATTTTTCGTAGCTTGAAAATTTACCGTTTGCAAGATATGCTGTTATCTAAAAAAAGGTGGAAAGTGGGTTTTTATATTAAATGAGCTAAAATGCCAAATTTGCCCTCCCTTTGTTATTTTTTGATTTGGTCTTAGCTATTAGATGAAAGGTGGATGGATGGTTGAGATTGGCTTATTTATTTTTTAAGTGTTACTTTGAATATGTTTATAACTTAAAACTTAAAAATGAGTAAAGTGACTTCTCTAAAATACCTCTTATTAGATAGATATGTCAACTTATGAAATAATAACTTAAACAAAAAATGTAAGTTTAAAACAAAATAGCTACACGGTTAATTATTTGAATGGAAACTTTTTATCACACAATTTACTAAACTTTGAATCACATGGTTTCCCAAAATTTTGAATGGAAATTTTTTATTAAGTGAATGGAAACTCAAAAATTAATAACACGCCACATTATATCACATAATTTACCAAACTTTATAATTTGAATAGCACATCTACATGGTATTTTTTTCTGATGAAAACTTATTATCACACGGTTTATAATTTTTGAAACACGTGATTCTTATAAAGAGTTTATGTATTTTCTTAAAATCTTAAATCTTGAAACTTAAATTAATGTAGTTTGCCTAAACTGCCCCTAAATACCCAATCAACTTGGCAATTTTTAAAAAATATAGCAACTTAAATTATGTCATTTTTTTTGTCAATTCTAAACTTGTCAACTTTTTAGAAACACACACTATATTTGTTTTAAGAAACACACGATTTGTATTTCAAAAAGCAAACGCTTTGCATCAAGATTCAAATCAGAATCAGGATTGCGCAATTATAATTGTTTGTCGCTATACACCGTTATTTTGCGTTGGTATTCGTCTAGTATCATCAGTGTTGTAAAATCGGTCATGGCGGCAGATATGGCGGCGCCATAACGGTTTGCGGGATTCCACCGCTACGCCATTTCACATATCGGTCTAATTTATCGGTGGCGTCAAAATCAGTCCTTGGCGGTCAAGAACCGGTCAATATCGGTTCTGCTTTTTTTACTAGATCTGATGTTTCCGGCGATTCCAAGATTCGGTCAACGGTCAAGATCCTGGTAATGGTTGTTCGTCTAAATAAAATACGAAACAAAAACGATAAAAAATCCACCTACCTTAGATCTTTCTAAGATCTTGAAGCTATGAAATACTTTGTATTCTTCGAATAACAAGTGAAGAACAAGTAAGTGGTTTGGTTGGATTAAACAAAGAAAGATTAAGGTATTGTTTGTGTGTAAAGTTTTTGGATAAAAACAAAAGGACCAATTTTATTTTCTTGTGACTGCACCAAGAAAGAGTGAGATTGCGTATTTTTAGTGTGTTATTAGGTTTAAGAGTGAGTGAAATTAGGATGGTATTTATATATCAAAGTGAGTGGGTATTTCGTTAAGCTCACTGGGCCTTCTTGTTTTTTGTGGACTTGGGCTTTAGTTTGGTTTTACATTGATATTACTCGGTTTTGATACAAGTGCAACTGTTAAACGAATTTTTTATATACGGATTTTTTTTTCTTAAAATAAATTCCATCTATGGTTTCCGCCGAGAAACTGATATATCATGACCAAAACCGATATGCCGTTTGAAGTGGGTCGACCGCCACAGTACCGCCGACCGATGTTGTGCATTTAATTAGTTCCTTAAATACTTAAGTAAAAATGACATTTTGTTAACTTGAATATGCATTTATCACGCATATCTAAAACATAAACATTTGTTTTTGGAATCTCTTTCTGAAACGGAGGAGTATAATAAGATAACCCAAACACTAATCAAGCGCTTATGAGCTTATTGGTTATAACTCATGAGTGGCTTATTATGAAATAAGCTAAAGCCCAGTATGTAAGTTTAGACAACCACCCTTCTAAACTTATACAATTGATGTGAAAGATTCATATACTTGATGCTTTTGTTTATGTTGAACGATAGAATTATAGTCAAATATACTAAAGAATAAGAACAGGAATCCAAGCTAAATCCAACAATGGGCATTCATGGGAAAACCCATAAAACTGCAACAACTTCATTTCATTTCTTATCACAAGTTACACATATACTTCTTCTTACCGAAAAATAGTTTATTTCTAGCACATCCGGGTCGAACAGGCGGGTGACACAATGGTTACAGCTGACTTTGTTGTCGGTATATTAGGTCAGCCTTTTAAGACTTGCTTCAAATGCTAATACAGTTTGTTTTCATATTTGAATGTTTGTTCATTCGTGCAGGAAATGTTATCTCTATACTAAGTTTCACTTCTCCAATGTAAGTGTAACTTTGTTTATGCATCAGAATCAGAAATGAACGTTTGGAGTTAATAAATGGAACGGCTTTTTAAATGTTGCAGACCGCAGTTTAGGCATATTGTGAAGGGAAAATCTGCTGAAAACTACAATGGAACACCATACGTTGCAACGTTGCTGAGTTGTTCTTTGTGGATTTTGTATGGCTTGCTTGACCCTGATGATGGTGTCCTTATTGTCACAGTTAACGCAGCTGGTGTATCCATGCAGACGCTGTATCTCATAATACTGTTCATCTATTCATCAAAAGAAAAAAGGGTAACAGTTGTTGAATGTTTAGGTAGAGGTGTTAGAATTGGCAAGTGGGCGGGATTTAGGCTGTAAATGAGACGAGTCTTAGTAAGTTATTCGAGACCGACTCCGAAAATACTCGAAATCGACTCAAATTTAATTGAGTCTAGCTCGAGAAGAAATCTGAGTCGAGTCCGAGTCTCATACTACTCATCTCTAGCAAACCTTATCATTGATAAATTATAAATAGCAATCAAATCATTAATAAATAGGAATCAAGATTTCCATAAGCGCTCTTTCGAAGGTGGTGTCTCTAATGATGATATCATATTTGCAGGTTAAATATTTCGGGTTTGTGATACTAGACATTCTGTTTCTCGGAATGGTCTTGGCTTTCACACTTGTTGCATTTAAAGAAGGACGCCGTACATTTACAGGAGTTTTGTGTGCAACTTTCACAACAATGATGTATGCTGCACCTCTAGCTGCACTGGTAGGTCAAGGCTAGCCCTTCTTTTATGTGATCTTGAGGCTATTTCCCAGTCATTGTTATATTTAAGAGGTTTAACCCTGATCAAAGTATAACTTATGTATGCAGAGTACAACAATAAAGACGAAGAGTGTGGAGTATATGCCAATTCTCCTAGTGTTCTTCCTCTTTCTCAACGGGTGTGCTTGGTTCACTTTCGCTTTACTGGTCACTGATATCTTTGTCATGGTAAGTGTTCTGGGTATCCTTTCCTTTATCTTTATGAAAAAAGACGGTCAGCAATGACATGAACGTATGACCTAAAATCTTTCGAGATATACTGATCGCATATGCGAACATTATTGCAGGTGCCAAACGCATTAGGGATATTGCTAGGAGCAATACAATTCACCGTTTATTTGATATATAGAAACGCGACACCAACTGTCATGAGCGAGTTGGAAAAGGGTACTTTGGAAAAGCAAATCGAAAGTAGAGGCATCGATATTCAAGATATTAACGTCAATGCAAACAGTGTAAGTTCCAAAAAGCGTACCTTAAGTCGGGTAGACGCCTTTTCGATCACAAGGTCACCACCCCTAAGCCCAAATAAATCAGACCCTATTCAACAACATGGAGATGATGCTGAAGACAGTGGCGTGAATTAGAGATCAAGTGATTTCCTATTTCTCTTGCGACTATTTTTTGTTGGAGGTGAACCATCTTAAAGATAACTAACACATATCATCAAATTTGGATATAACCACTGTAATTGATTTTTATAATAAACTATTGAAGAAATAAGTTATTATCTGGATGCTTACATTAATATGACACGCTTCAATAACATACATATTTCATTTGATGTTACATCATACAAAGAAACAAAATGACGATCTTTTGTCACTGAGAAAATTCATTCATTACACTCTTCAAACGGTCATTTTTCATTTAGAACCAAGGTTCAACTAAGCTTCTAAATCATCATACAGACCTTTAAGTCATAGTGTACTGAATCATACAGTTATATCCAACAGCACCTTACCTTAATCCCATCTGATTCTACAACCACTAGCTCCAAGAGTCTCGAGTAGCTCAGCAGAAAGATGTGGTCTAAGAGAAGCAAGTAACTTTACCTTTTTAAGTCGAGTGCAACAAGCCCTAAGAGCAAGTTCGTACCCTCTTACTGTCACATTTGTAAGGTTCACCAGCTTTGCATCCTGCAGGCGTGTCAAGTTCCCCATCATCATGCACAAACCCACATCTGATATCGCACAGAAGCTTAGATTAATCTGCATCAACCCATAACCAACTCTTTTAGCAATAAAACAATGCGACCAATACAAAAATCATTGGTAAAATGGTAGAGAAATCATACAGTCAAGGTGAAAACAAAAATGCAACTACAGCGGTAAAAAAATTAGGAGTTGTCGTTAAAATCATTTATAATCAACAATACTCAGATACGCTTTAACAAGTTAAGAATGGTTGGACAAACTTGATTTCGATGTTGTAGCTAAATGTACTTTAGTGATGACTAACTGGATATATACGTCAAAATATTACTATCAAACAAAGGGAGTATACGGAATTTGGTTCTTGAGCTGATCATCCCAATACTGTGACTTGAAGAAGCAATACGCAGATTAGATTTGGCTACCTATCATTTAGAGGCCACATAATCAGATTTGGATGATCAGTTTTCAGACCATTTGTAGCAGAACCGATTACTTAGTATAAATCAATATTACCTTTTTACTGTTTCTTTTAGCCCAATTGAGGTATTTTATTGTTATTTCAAACACTATCTCTAATTTTCTATACCCAAAATTCTCCCTTTTTGATAAATTGTCTACTTATTTCTCAAATAATCAGAATTTACCAAAAACCCAAACATTCTAAAATCTGACTGTTACAACTTCAAAAAGCACATCCAAATTCTATTTATATAGCAGTTGTTTGTCTCATTCTGATTACTTTTGATCACATTCATATTCAAATGGCCATCCAAACATCCTTATAGAAAGGGGTAAACTGACTAGTCACACGAAAGTGTGGCGAACTTGAAAAAACAGCAAAAGAAATCAATATCTTGTACCTGTTGCAGATTCCACGAGTAGTATGCAAGCGACCAGAAGCCGGTATCCCTAATGTTGCCACAGTGTTTGATATCCAACTGTAAGAGTTTCCTGCAACCCGATGCAAGAGCCGACAGGCCAGTGCCAGTGACTTCGGTAATACTACGCATCTCTAAATCAGATAGTTCCTCCAACTGGCTTAAATACATCAAGCCTTTATCTGTAATCTTAGTGCAATAACACAAGTTTAGCTTCCTGATCTTTTTGCAACCACCCGCTATAAAACCTAATCCATCATCACCAACATTTAAACACCTGCATCAAACCAAAACTTGAGAAAACAGAGGACACACAACACAAAGATCAAAAACCATGGCAATAAAAAAAGTGGGTACCGGTATAGATCAATTTCTTGAAGGTTTTTGCACTTTGAAGCTATATAGGACAATCCCTTGTCTGAAACATCATGACAAATTCCTAATCTTAAGCACCGGAGCTCCAAACATTTAGACAGATTTTTTAGTCCTGAACAAGAAATATAAATGATAAAATATAGGCGGCTTTATGATAAGAGTTACTATTTGCAGTAGAAGTGGCAAAATGGGCAGCACGGCCGTGCTGGGTCACTGGTCAACACACGTTAAATATTCCATGCATAATATATGATTCCAACTTCCAAAAACCGCTTTAATAAAAAGGCGAAAATAAATTATTTTTGGAAAACACCAATTTAAGAGGCTGCAAGTATTAGAAATACACTTATGGCAACTGTCAAGGTGTTTGACTGTTCAATCCATTTGGCAGATTTCCTTTTTAGCTAACTTTTTAATATTTGACTAGTTAAGAGATAAACCATAATCCAAATTGACCCACTCCTAAGTAAACGAGCCAAAAATTGCCACCTCTGTTATAGAGGAACTGGATTTTGGATCACTAACCTATGTCATTTACACAACATTCTGTTAGATCGAGCTCTTCAAGTGAGTGGCATGACGACCCCAGATAAGTAAAACTTTTTTCAGTGAGCAAAGAGCAAGACTCCAATTTGAGGCACAAAAGTTTTGTACATGAGTGTGCGACGGCTGATATTGCAATATCAGTGAGGTTATTACAGCATGTTAAATCGAGTATCTTCAAGGTGGGACTCCCATATGCAAGCTGCATAATACCTAAATCGTTCACGCCTTCACATCTGCTCAAGCCAACTTCAACCAAAAACAAGCAATTAGTGCTTATGATCTGAAAGAAGGAGTCAGTAACCCGAGCTCCATCAACTCTAATTGTTTTCAGATGCTTCAAGTCCTTAAGGGTATGAAAAACAGCAGCAGAAAGCTCCTGATGCAATAAGAGATGTCACTTTAGTTTGGGAAAAAAAGTTATATGCACAGGACCCATAGTAGAGTGTAGAGGAATGAAATAAATTGACTCACAAGAAAATAGTAACCAACATTGAGCTTTTGAAGGCCTTTGCAACCTCTAGTGACACTGACGAGGCCAGCAGAACTCACATGCTCACACCTCGATACATCTAATACCTGCAACCATAAACTATAATTAGAGTTGTAAGCTACAAAACCTCCTATCCTTTTAATGGTCACAATTTGAATAAAAGATTTTCGAAGTTTCCACACATCCCTGAAAACTAACGAGTTTTGTACTCATATGCAAATGGCCATGATAAGAATCATAGATAACACAAAGTATATCCTAAATTCCTTCCTCGTGTATAATAAATTCTACAATTCTTCCTCACTAGGATTTGTTGATTGACAGACCATAATTGAACCAGATCTGTGATTCTGTTCTATAGGCTCGTAGCTCTTTATTCTTGATCCCTAATAAGAATTTGTTGATTGTAATTAATTATTTGAGAACTACCACTCACTTAGCAACATTTTCTAATGATCACAACTCTACCTAGATAAAACTTCATTTCCAAGCAGAGAAATGGGTTTAATTGCTCCTTACATATGATTATATGAAAAACGCATGCTTTAATCATTTATGATGATCCCTCATGTCATGCATGGCTTCCAAAGTTATATCTAAGAGGCTCCATCCAGATGCACAAAATAGCCTATTAGTGATGGACATTCAAAGTATAGCACAATCCAAAACAGGGTAAGAGTGTCCAACATCGTAGTAGCAGGTGGCAGAACTTAAACAAAGAGAATTCTATGTGTGCTTAATTAATAAAATAGTTATTGTACGGCCTCTATAACCAAAAACAAACCTGAATATGTTTACAGCAAGTATATGAAACAGTTGTTGCTAACAGCCTAACAAAAGAGTTGGGAATTCGTGTTGTCAACAGTAGATGTTATTATCTCTATTGCGAGACTCATAGGAAGATATTGAGACACAAGTATGATCAAATACCAATGGCCCAAAGAAGGCAAACAATAGCATGATGTGGTGGGTCATTTAATAAAAATAACTAAATATATTTATCATTGCACATATCAAACATGAAAGTCTACGACAACATAAATATCTGCCCTGCAACCTTAAAATACACCAATTGGCTATTATTGTTTCGGTGTTTTCTGTCTTCATCTCCATAATCTGGCATATAATGCTATAGTCATTGTTGATTAGTTCCCATAAGTGTACAATTGATGCGACTATAAGTAAGATTTGGGTCATGCTATAATGATAAACATAGAATTACACAAATTAGTACATCATACATGCACATATATAGATAACCTCATACATACGCCCAAACCAAACACTATGTTGAGTATTTTTTAAATTCAACATAGATGTAAACACTAAACAAACCATAATGTACAACAACAACAATACCCAATCCCGCTGGAGCAGGGTATGGAGAAACAAACCATAATGTGATCAATTATATTCAATGTAAGAAACAAGACAAAAGACAAGGGTCAAAAACCTTAAGTGAAGAGCAACCATTTCCAATAAAACCCAGGCCTTCATCACCAACTAATCCACACCCCACCATTAGTAATGTCTCCAATTTTTTCAAACTACTTATTGACCTCAGTGACTCATTACTTATCTGCANACACAAAAACCCATAAATTCCAAGTAAACCTGTTAAATAAAGATAACTCCAAATTTTGTACTAAAGTGTGTATTCGGCACTACATTTCAAAAGCAATTACAACATAGGTAAAATCAAATTTAGTTCGCAACTTTTGCATATAATAACGATGTACATGTAAACGACCCTAAATAATCATATAATCAATAACAAAAAATAAAATAAAATAAAAAATAAAAAAATAAAAAAAATAAATAATAAATAAAAAAAAATAACAGTTTTTTCATGGCTACTTAGCATCCCCCACCAGCCAAGGCCAGACCCCCCACGGCCCACCTCCCATGCCCATCATGTGAAAGCTAAATCAAGCTCACCCAACGACCTGCTTAGATGATGGCCCAACCAATTCACTTGCCAACCAGCGTGGCCTAACCAACTTGTCATTTGACCACTAAAATAATCACATAATCAAAATCAATTAATCCATAACCACATACTCCCTTCCTTAGTTCCTTCCAAAATTATTCTCCATCTTTTCATTTCTGTAATTCCCAAAATAATGGTTCATTTCTAAATTCCAACCAATCAAAAAACTTTTAAATGCATCAAGAAAATTCTATTAGTAACACACTATTACAATGATTACACTTTTCTTAAATTGTGTCTTCTACCGCATGCGGCAATAAATTTTGGAAGACAAAGGTCAGTGGCGGACCAAAGATGAATGCCGATAATAATGAAGATGCATAACACAAATACTTTGGACTGGGTGCAATTATGGGAAGAAAAAAAAATTAAAAAAAATATATAAAAAAATAAAAAATAAATAAAAAAAACATAATTTTACACTACGCAAGACAAATCCATGTGAGGATAACTAATCAAATTCATAACACATTGCCAAACACCCCGTAAATTCCCTAAACATAACATTAACAAATAAAAATATAATCTAAGGGGATGTTTGTTTAAGCTTATATGTAGGGTTACGAGCTTATCTGGTTTCGGCTTATATTTCATAAGCCCTGATTATTTGGCTTATTTTTTTAACCTTTGGGCTTATATAATCTTATTATGTCATAATAAACTTATATTAACCGATACGCATTAAAATAAGCCGAAAAATCAAGGCTTATATGAAATATAAACCGAAACCAAATAAGCTCAGAAGCCCACATATAAGCTTTAAACAAACACCCCTAAATTAAACTACCTTAAGGTAGGAAACCGAAAGATACTTCAAACCGGAACATTTCTTAGACAACAAATCAATCCCCATATCACTAACTTCCAAACACCACTTCAAACTAATCTTCTCCATCTTCCCACAACTAATCGCAATTTTCGCCAAACCAACATCCGTAACACCTAAACACTTATCCAGCTTCACCTCCTTCAACCCGGTCCCGCACGATATCGCATCACACTCCCTATCACCAAACTCACAACAATGTGACACGTCAACACTTTCCAAATTCACACATCCTTTCACCAACATCTCTAACCCTAACCACTTCAACGACGTCGTTCTACACAGCACCAGCTTCTTAACCCTAACCGTCCAGTTTTTTTCACTGTTTAACAGCGCGGATATCGCGCCATCGTAAATCCGCGGACAGGACGAGAAATCCAGCGCGTGAGCGCGCGTGTAGTGTCTCAGAAGACGCGGAATGAACTCCGGACGCAGGAACTTGACACGTGTGCGGTGAGTTGACTCAACTCGGTGAAACGACTTACATGTTGCTCGGAATGACTTCCGATCGGTATCGTCAGGTAAACAATCTAGGACACGTGTCAGCAGATCATCGGTCAATAAAGTCAAAATTAAACTCAAATCCATTTAAATTTAAATTTTAAATTAAATTAAAATTTAAGTTAAATCTACAAGAAATAAAATATTGGAACAAGATTTAACAGAACGACGTCGTATGGAGTTGACGGTAACCGTCATATTTAGCGGCGAGTGGTTTAATATTGCTGTACGGAGGTAGTACGATTCATAATGTGAAAATGAAATGAAATCAGTGGGCAGAGGTGATGGTATGGGATTTATATATATTTGATGTGAGGTGACACGTGACAGGTTAGGGGAATGTGGACCGTTGGATGTGATGACATCATGTGCTTGGATGGATGTAAGTACAGTGGGGCCGTTGAACGTGCAAATACCGTACCTATCTCTGTGTGTCTGATGAGGTCAAAGTTTGAATTGGATAGATATGTGGATAGTTTGTGAATGGTCCTTTGGGTATTTGGGGGTTTGTGGTTTTGGTCCTTGGCTGTTGGTGAAGGGAAAAGACTAGGCGGTGAGATTCATGCTTTTTTGTGGTTGTTGGATTTTTTTTTCTATGTCCTACTACTAGCATATGATGGTGTTGGACTTTTTTGTTTATGTGGTTTTGGTTTGGACATTTTGTTTGTTGCCATTGGTTTTTTTTTTTTTTTTTTTTTTTTTTTTTTTAATTATTGAGTTTTAGGTATTACAAATAGAAATAGTTTGTTAAGTCAAAAGTATTAAAAGACAGAAAATAGATAACAGAAAACGACAAATAGAAATAGTTTGTTAAGTCAAAAGTATTAAAAGACAAAAAATACATAACAGAAAACGATAAAAAACTGTCTTATTTGTCAGTATAGTGGGTAAAATGTGAGGGGGGTGTCGCTGTCCACTAGAGGGTGTACCAATAACAACACATATTAATGATTAATGAATCGGATATGGATGCCTATTTTAGCATTCACGGATGATCCATTTATCTTCTGAAATTATTTTATACATACACAAAAGTGTAAAATTATAATTTAGCATTAGTAAATTATACATACATGTTTTTTCGGAAATTATTGAGTTTTAGGTATTACAAATAGAACTAGGATGCTTGTAAAGGGGGTTGTGTTTTCGCGCATGAGGGATGGGCCGGATGGCAATGGATCTATGATTCATCCAATAATAACTGTAACACCCCAACCCGACAAGGGTCTATATGTCACATTATGGTGCCAAATCAGAACATACAACGCAAACGGAAGACTTATAAACATAAAGTTACAAAGGATATTCTAAGGGTACAAAAGAAATACTAATTCTATACAAAAATGAGAATACAAATCCAAACAATAATCTAATCGAGTCCAAGTCCAAGTCTAATCCAGATGTAATGGGCTTCTAATCATCGAAGTAGTCCACTAACGCTCCTATGCACTCTTCACCCAAACCCAGCTTCCAACCTAAAACCTGCCGCAGGAAAGAAATGCGGCTGAGCTTAAAAAGCCCAGTGAACAGATATATAACAAAGCAAACGGATAAACGAAACGTATATAAGTATAAGAAACAGGACATCATAAGCTTTTGCTGAAAGGAATATCATCTGTCAAATGCATAAGAGATCAACAATCAACTGAACCAATATCATAAGTCAAAGAGGAACGAAGCATCATAGAGTTATCAACGTAAGCATAATCATAAGAGAATAATGAGCACGTATGAACAAAGGCGTGTCTACCAGAGCCACTCGAATAGACACATAGAAATATAGGAAAGCCACGAGCCGACCTACCCGAGACACTCGAATAGGTCTCATACATACATACATACATAATCCATAACCACATATCAAAGGATACGGAGAGGGGAGACCTCTCGGTACCACATGGAGGAGCGACCTCCCAAACGTGAAGGAGTATAGAGCACATACCCAGTTCACCATACATATAACCATATCATAACCATACATAAACATAAGTGCTAGGATGCATCCATACGCCCCCCATACATACATACATAAACATATATGCACCCTGCTCGCAGGACAGGTATACACATATCATAAATGGCCAGGAGATCTCATAATCATAATCATATCATACAAAGTGGGGACGCCGTGGATCAATCACACCTCCACAGAAAGTGTCATGCCATCGGTGCCTCGATGACACGCCCATGGTACCTCCATGAGTAGTTAGAAAAATCGGGCACAAGAAGGGAACGAAGCATACATACATACATATATACATACATAGAACCATAGCAGCATATCCGAATCATATCATAGCATAATCAAAATCAGAGGAGTATCAAAAGAATGAGGATCATATATAAAAAAGGATCATATCATATTAAGAATCATAATGAACGAATCAAGCATAAGGGAACATAGCAATGGCTTAGGGAATCTTATAACGAATCAAAGATCAAGATCAAGTCATGAGAGAGAAAGCACCCTTACTGAAAGGGCAGAATATCTGTACCTTATCACAGCAAGCAACTAACTCAAGAGCAAAAGAAAACCGAATTTACTCCCTCTTCACGATATCTACACAATTTAATGAATATAAATTACTTATAAGCTCCTTTTATAAGTTTATTTATGTTTAGGCTAGTGTCCATTAATTTTCCAAACTTGGGGGCTAAGAAAAGACAATAGATTAACTTCATGGTTTAATGTGATAATTTCCGTAGTTTAGGGTCCTAAGTGCCATTTAGCCAAGTCTAGGATTAAAAGTGTCAATTTAGCATTGTTTAGGGTTAAATGCGTCAAAGAGTTTTTAAGCTTATATATGATACGTAATATACTTTCAGTTTCAAAATCAAACTTCACTACTAGCTTCTTATTTGTTCGTATATAATTTACTTCATTTTATTTCGAGAAAAATGTTACTGATATCATCGTATGCAATCTTTCCTACATATATGACACTCAACTCAGATTAATACCGAGACCCGATATCATTATCAAAACCCTTGTGAACCATGCGTGCGACATGAAATACAAGAAAATCTCTATACGAAACATTATATCGAGACTCAAACGAGGGTGCAAACGCGAGCCTAAAACAAGCGTGAAAACAAGCCTTCATGAACGCCCCATCTTAATTACCCCTTTTTATTTCCATTTTGTTACGCTACTAGGATGGATAAAACAACCCGAAACCAACTCGACATCACACGCGAACACGAGCACAAGATTCCACAAGATAACCAAGGTATCGCGAGACCCGATTTAAACCACAAACTCTATTCCTTTTATAATTCGATCAACACACACATCACACACAACACAAACAGCCCCATATTCACACGACACAATCAAATATGTATGGGGTATAGCTTTTATTAGGTGTCCTTAACTAAAGATTTTCTAACTGAAAGTATTAAACATTACTAAAGGTTTTTACGTCATTTTTAGTACTCATATTAATCCTTACGCTAGTAACCATGCATATTAATGCCATTTACAGTTTTAAGTTTCACATATGATTGATTATGGGTAAGCTATAGTGTGCATGGATTATGGGCATGTAATTCTTGACGTAAAACTAACGAAGATGTAATATTAAATACTAAAGTATGATCTTTATAAGAGCGGGGTTCATGATTTACCTCCAAAAGAAATAGTAACTAATCGAAGCAAACTAAGATACGGTGATGAACTCGAACTCGAACTCAAAACCTACGATCGAATCGATGCAATCTGATCGGTATTCAAAGCCCAAAATAATCAAAGGTTTTGTCCCTCCTTATGCACGCTCATCGAGAAAGATCAAATAAGAATTGCTTGGTCTTCCGATGTAAATAAAAGGGTGCGGCTCCTCCTTTTCTTCCTAGGGACGAATCGTTGTGAATTAACAAGGGGCCGGCTGGTTTCTTCTTTTTGTGGTTGTCGAATTGATATCTCTGAGTAAATATAAAAACGGTGTCGGTTCAATTGGTTTGTGAATGATCCCCTCCGAATGGGGTTTATATAAAAGGTGAGGCGGTTGGTCTACGAAAATAATAAGAGATAAGAATGAAATTGTCAAAACGTGTGTGCATATATAAGGAATATCATATAATATGTTTTGGGAAATAGAGATATTTGTAGCTTTTCAAAAGGAAAAAAATAAGTGTAGATTAATTGTTTAGTGAATTAGAGCAAATAATAGTGTCTTCTTATCTTTACTAACGAAATGATATGTAAAACGTGTGAAGCAAAAAATGCAAATTCTTGTATTCATTATAGAAGGCAACTTAGTATAGTCGGTTAAGAAGAAAACGTGCAAAGGATTTGGATTAATTAATTTAATATACAGAATAAAATAATTATACTACGTATTTACTTATTTAAACTTAAGGTATAATCAAAATGGTTAAAAAATATTTAGGGTGTTATAATAACGGATATGGATTGTGGTAAATTGCCACACATACTTTTAAGTCTAGGAGAAGTTTACGTTTGTAGGTAGAGATGGCAACGGGGCTGGGTATGCGGGGAATGGTTGATACCATCCTCATCCCCGAAGTTAGATAGTTGTCCCCATCCCCGTCGGGGGTCACAATTGCATCCCCATCCCCATCCCCAATGGGGAATCGGGGATTTTTCCCCATTACATAATTGACGTTTTAAATAGATTTCAAATTGTGCAACCATACTAAAAGCAAACAAAATTCATTCATTAGATTAAGTTCAAGCATTAGACAAAACATAGTAAAGAGTACGACTTATCGTAAGTATGAAAACGACTACAATTGAAAACAAAAACGCGAACTAATCCAACATGCAAAGGTACAACGACCATTAACAAGAGTATATTAGCTATTAATTAGAAGATTTTAAATATTATATACATATACAATTTTATTCATGCATAAAAGATATTCGGGGACGGGTTCGAGGACGGGTACGGGGACCCGAGGGTATTACCATATCCGCCTCCATACCCGCTTTTGAGTAGTGGGGATTCCCCATCCCCATCCCCATACCCGGTCAACTCGGGGATTCCCCGGTCAAATCGGGGTCGGGTATCGGATTCTNGGGAAATAGAGATATTTGTAGCTTTTCAAAAGGAAAAAAATAAGTGTAGATTAATTGTTTAGTGAATTAGAGCAAATAATAGTGTCTTCTTATCTTTACTAACGAAATGATATGTAAAACGTGTGAAGCAAAAAATGCAAATTCTTGTATTCATTATAGAAGGCAACTTAGTATAGTCGGTTAAGAAGAAAACGTGCAAAGGATTTGGATTAATTAATTTAATATACAGAATAAAATAATTATACTACGTATTTACTTATTTAAACTTAAGGTATAATCAAAATGGTTAAAAAATATTTAGGGTGTTATAATTCTTCCCCTCTAAAAAGAGAATTTCGTCCGCGAAATTGAAGCAGATAGATCAAACGGAACGTATCATATTACGAAAAGAAATGTGGACAACTTGACGCATAAACTCTTCAGTCTCCCAAGTAGCTTCGTGCTCGGAAAGATTCTTCCAAAGAATCTATACAAACGGAAATAATTTTATTTCTCATGACTCGATCCCGACAACTAGGATAGCTGGGGCTCTCCAATCGAACAAAAATCATAACCAATCTGATCCAACGAATGTGAAACAAATACGTAGCAGATGAAAGATGATAGATGGAATCCTACAAGGAGATACATGAAACGCATAAATCTACGAAGCAAGCAAAGCGATAGTACTAAATGATGAAAACCACATCAACTCCTACCGAATTCTGAACGAAAAAAAGGACTTCTCCTGGCATAGAAATTCAACACCAAAACGAAGATGATCCTCGTGTTTCTCTTTCGTCTCCGAATACACTAAAATGTCATAAAATGACAATTTGTCCAAATATTCATGAAAAACACGATTCATCAAATCCATAGGAATATTCAGAGCAGTAGCCAATACAATTGATATCACCAATATACATGAAGACCATAACAAACACGAAAGGCAATTCTAGGAACATCTTGCACGTAACTGATGATAATCAGATCTTAAACCAATCATTGAGAAAGTTCACACCCATAAATTGATTAGACAAATCGTCAAGATAAGGCAACAGATAACGGTTCAAACTATAATACGTTTCAGCTTCCGGAATTCAACACCTAACCTCATACTATCATCATTCTTCTCCACGAATAAAACTAGAGCAGGACACGGGGACACAATCGGACAGATAAAACCATTTCCTAGAAGCTGGTCCTTCAATTCTTACTATTCAACTAATGTCATACGATGCGGAGTTTCAAATTTAGGTAGAACATCGTTCTTATACGGATAGGGTTCTAAATCAACCAACTTGCTGTTCTCAGGCACTTCTCAAAATATCCTATGATCCCAATAAGTTCAAGTTATATGATGTAACTATTATCACGTTGGCCAGGCGTCATAATACTTGCATCATATACACATCTCTTTATTGCAATCACATTCTACCTCGAGTCGTGACTAAACAAATCCTCATAATTATATCAAAACAACTTCGCATTCAGATGGAAATCTTGATAGTTCATTAAGGAATATATCGCGAACATTTCAAACAACCGAATAACCTTTAAGGCAAGTTTCATCAAACGAAGTATCTTCACAACCGCGAAGGATTAACGTAAGAGTTTCCAAAACAAAAATGATCGTAATGATTACCAGGTTGGGAACCATGGTATAGAATATCGAGTTTCTCAATCGTCAAGGGTGACAATTATAGTATGACAGTTGGTAGCATCACAATGCTCATTCAACAAATCCATATCCAGAATGATATCGAATTGAACATCTCCAACGTAAACAGATTAGCAAAACGAAAATCATCTTCAAATATCCCCAAAACGCATCGAACAAATTGGATATTCATGATGGAAGGTCACAAGATTATCAAAGAGATAGATTGGGTAAGGTCAAAATCAATAATGGAGAAGGAATCTTAATATGCTTATCAAAAGCAAGAGGAAACACAGAATGCGTCGAACACGTCGAATTCATACATACGCGAATTCCCTGAACGAACGAAAAGGCATCTAAACGAAGCAAAGATCGAAGTCGGAAGAAAATGATAATCCTCAAAAAGTGAAACTTATAAGGCATTACTACGAAGTCTCAAAACATACTAAACTTATGTCGCATAAATCTTCAGAATTTCCAGAATGAATGTTCTTGAAAAGGCTTAACTAAAAGCAGAGGCAGAATCAAGGTGATGCAGAAGCAAGATGACTAACCAACGTCTAATCTCATAATTCGCCCCATCCTCACCGGTCATTCTAAAGTTCCTAAGGGGAGAAACCTAACGCAAATCCTTCCAAGGTTAAACCGTAAGCTTCTAAAGTGCAAACCTAAGGGTCCAAATCTTCACAGGCCATAACTTATGTACTACAAGTCGCAGCCTGGGCTCTGATACCATAATTGTAACACCCCAACCCGACAAGGGTCNAAATCAAACTTCACTACTAGCTTCTTATTTGTTCGTATATAATTTACTTCATTTTATTTCGAGAAAAATGTTACTGATATCATCGTATGCAATCTTTCCTACATATATGACACTCAACTCAGATTAATACCGAGACCCGATATCATTATCAAAACCCTTGTGAACCATGCGTGCGACATGAAATACAAGAAAATCTCTATACGAAACATTATATCGAGACTCAAACGAGGGTGCAAACGCGAGCCTAAAACAAGCGTGAAAACAAGCCTTCATGAACGCCCCATCTTAATTACCCCTTTTTATTTCCATTTTGTTACGCTACTAGGATGGATAAAACAACCCGAAACCAACTCGACATCACACGCGAACACGAGCACAAGATTCCACAAGATAACCAAGGTATCGCGAGACCCGATTTAAACCACAAACTCTATTCCTTTTATAATTCGATCAACACACACATCACACACAACACAAACAGCCCCATATTCACACGACACAATCAAATATGTATGGGGTATAGCTTTTATTAGGTGTCCTTAACTAAAGATTTTCTAACTGAAAGTATTAAACATTACTAAAGGTTTTTACGTCATTTTTAGTACTCATATTAATCCTTACGCTAGTAACCATGCATATTAATGCCATTTACAGTTTTAAGTTTCACATATGATTGATTATGGGTAAGCTATAGTGTGCATGGATTATGGGCATGTAATTCTTGACGTAAAACTAACGAAGATGTAATATTAAATACTAAAGTATGATCTTTATAAGAGCGGGGTTCATGATTTACCTCCAAAAGAAATAGTAACTAATCGAAGCAAACTAAGATACGGTGATGAACTCGAACTCGAACTCAAAACCTACGATCGAATCGATGCAATCTGATCGGTATTCAAAGCCCAAAATAATCAAAGGTTTTGTCCCTCCTTATGCACGCTCATCGAGAAAGATCAAATAAGAATTGCTTGGTCTTCCGATGTAAATAAAAGGGTGCGGCTCCTCCTTTTCTTCCTAGGGACGAATCGTTGTGAATTAACAAGGGGCCGGCTGGTTTCTTCTTTTTGTGGTTGTCGAATTGATATCTCTGAGTAAATATAAAAACGGTGTCGGTTCAATTGGTTTGTGAATGATCCCCTCCGAATGGGGTTTATATAAAAGGTGAGGCGGTTGGTCTACGAAAATAATAAGAGATAAGAATGAAATTGTCAAAACGTGTGTGCATATATAAGGAATATCATATAATATGTTTTGGGAAATAGAGATATTTGTAGCTTTTCAAAAGGAAAAAAATAAGTGTAGATTAATTGTTTAGTGAATTAGAGCAAATAATAGTGTCTTCTTATCTTTACTAACGAAATGATATGTAAAACGTGTGAAGCAAAAAATGCAAATTCTTGTATTCATTATAGAAGGCAACTTAGTATAGTCGGTTAAGAAGAAAACGTGCAAAGGATTTGGATTAATTAATTTAATATACAGAATAAAATAATTATACTACGTATTTACTTATTTAAACTTAAGGTATAATCAAAATGGTTAAAAAATATTTAGGGTGTTATAATAACGGATATGGATTGTGGTAAATTGCCACACATACTTTTAAGTCTAGGAGAAGTTTACGTTTGTAGGTAGAGATGGCAACGGGGCTGGGTATGCGGGGAATGGTTGATACCATCCTCATCCCCGAAGTTAGATAGTTGTCCCCATCCCCGTCGGGGGTCACAATTGCATCCCCATCCCCATCCCCAATGGGGAATCGGGGATTTTTCCCCATTACATAATTGACGTTTTAAATAGATTTCAAATTGTGCAACCATACTAAAAGCAAACAAAATTCATTCATTAGATTAAGTTCAAGCATTAGACAAAACATAGTAAAGAGTACGACTTATCGTAAGTATGAAAACGACTACAATTGAAAACAAAAACGCGAACTAATCCAACATGCAAAGGTACAACGACCATTAACAAGAGTATATTAGCTATTAATTAGAAGATTTTAAATATTATATACATATACAATTTTATTCATGCATAAAAGATATTCGGGGACGGGTTCGAGGACGGGTACGGGGACCCGAGGGTATTACCATATCCGCCTCCATACCCGCTTTTGAGTAGTGGGGATTCCCCATCCCCATCCCCATACCCGGTCAACTCGGGGATTCCCCGGTCAAATCGGGGTCGGGTATCGGATTCTTCGTCGGATTCGAATTTTTTTGCCATCTCTATTTGTAGGCATGTAATAGAAACGCACATTTTCTGTAGGATACTAGATAAGCTCATAAACACGTTTATACTTGTGGTATGGTTCGATCCAAGTAAGAAAAAGAAGAAAGAAATCTAGAGAGAGAAAGTTAGAGAGAGAAAGAGATGAAGCCTTGAGAGAAAACCAAAAAAAATAAAATAGAATTATGAGAGAAGGTTTACCCTCTCCAAGGATGGAGAGGGGTTTATATACATGGGTTTTTGCCACTTGGGCGTGCCACTTGGGCTGCGGATCAGGTATACAGTGGGTAAAGACCCGTCCTTCTTCCGAAAACTAATCTACATCTAAACTACGTTTAACTAACTAATGTAACTACTACGAGCTAAACAATGCTTAATCATGTCTGGGGTGACCGAATCTTTCTTATACAAAAATCGTATTCCTAACAATCTCCCCCTAAGAGAGGTCACCCTTTTGTTCTTTATTCTTGAATTCTTGCATTGAGATCTTTGTAGATTCTTTTGTAGCTCGTAGTTGTTGATTCTTCATTGATAATCGACTCAAGATGACTTCCTTGATGTATATGATGATCTTTTGACTTTGTTCTTCGCTCTTCATCCATATAATTAGCTTCAAGTCATCTTTGAGTGTATGTGTCTCTTTGTGATGTTGTGATTGTCTTTGTGATGTCATGCTTACACTTTTCTGGATCATGATCTTCTGCATCAGAGTTGTGGAAGCATAGTCGAAGCCCATTCCTTGATCATGATATCTTGAGTTATGATGTTGAAGTGTAAGCATGAGATGATGAATCTGCATCTTTTCAGCAATCGGCATCAATCGTCAACTTCTTTGTCTTTGGTGTGATTACGCCTTTCCAACATGCCCATACATCTTTGTTGAGTAGATCTTCCCGGTTGAACAGTTCTGACGTCTCCTTTTAGATGTTGGTATGAGCATGTGGAACTAGAGTGATGGTGGTGAACATGGTAAGTTTGGTATGTTGAGCTGCATAAAACTTGGTTAGTAATAAACATACCGGCACTTACAAGTTCGGACTTCGAGATCGTCAACAGCATAGTGTGAAGACTTTCTCTAATCCTTACCAAGGCCGTTCCTAATCGGATGCCCCCGAAAGGGCTTTCACTGACATACCGAAGTACACCAACGATTAGGTGAGTCGCTGGAGATCACCCCACGACTGTAGACCTTTTGGAACACCACCGTACACACTAAGCGTAACCCACAAGAGATTACCGAAGTGACCTGCTGTCAGGGCTGTTTGATGTTGACCCTGGCAGGAGTTTCCACTCAATCATTGGGAAATACTTATGTATATTCCCTCATAAGTGTTCTTGGCAGATTGCTAAGATCTGCGTAGGACTCAAAATATTACAACTGGTGTCCTTAATGTTGAACAACCAGTGTAGAAGTATCAAGTGTTCCTATGAGATCTTTTGATGCATCTCTTGGCTCTAGACTCGATAAGTGCACATTGGTTATCCTATGCGGAGACTAGGGAGGGGTCTCCTGTTTCAATATCAACTAGCTCTAAGAGACAAGTCGATAGTTTACACCGGTTCCCCGTGAGAATGAAACAAGCTCTTTTAAGAGAACTTGAGTGGCTGGAAGGTTTAGTGCAGTGCGTCACTGGGTCCATGACGTCTTTATCTTCAATACCGATGTTACCTTGGTAACAATCAGTAGCATATGAATTGAACCCGGTTTCTGCCCTAAGGTTGAATAATTGGAGGGCTATTTCTTTTCACCCTTTCTCATTTCATTTCTTTTTAATTCTTCAACCCCTTCAGTGCTTACCGAGACTTCATTACTAGAACCTTGTTGGGTTTGTTCCAGTCCTAGCTCAGTCTCAGTCGGCACTCTTCCCTTTCTCACTTTTCTCCTTTTTTCAATCATTCCTAAGGACTTCTAATCTATCTATTGGATTGTCCCTGGGAAGATCCCTCCGGTTCTGGTGGATCATGGGAACATATACCTAACCTTACCATCCTTATAACTCCATGCATTAAATTAAAGTGGTCGGTCTTTTGGTATCTTTCCACAATCGCCATATAACCAAATCATTGAAAATTCTCTCAAAGTGTTTATGATTAAGAAACACATTTTGTTAACACTTTGAGAGTTTTATCATTTTTCAAATGCTCCCCTTTAACATGTGCTTATAGAAAGAAAGAAATTTGCACATGTCGTGGTGAGTTGCACTTATTTGAATTGATCGGCTCTTAATAGACATATACCCGAGGGACACGTTTACGTTGCTTAGTTAAAGGGATCCATTATCAGTTTTTAGGTGATAACTAGCCCTAATAACTAATTTGAAGTTGTTAACATTCCTTAAAAAAGGAAGTTAGACCCGTCAAAGTATATATCTAATAAGAGTTTCTCGAAACGGTACTATCTACTTTGACCAGTCCTCTTCGAGACACGTTTACATCACTGGTTAGACCAGCTTGAAATTATTACCCGGCCAGGACTAGTCTTTTCGATTCACGACTTTTCATGTTTTGTCAATTCATGAGTCAAATTCTGAGTCATAAGCAATTCACGGTTTTTACTTGAATTTGTAAAAACCCGCAAAAGACTCTTAGCCACTTGCTCCCCCTCAATATGTGCACATTGATTGAATCAATTTTGAAAAACTTTGGCACATACGGGTGAGCTTGCAAAAGAGATCATTTATTCATCATTTTAAATTACTTGCTCCCCCTCAATATGTGCTTTGTTCATACTCCAAAATCTTTTAAAATTTTAGCACATAAGGGAGCGATCTTTTGAGTCCAAAACATCTTTATAAGTCCAAAAAACATCACATTTAATCACTTGCTCCCCCTTAATATGTGCTTTGATTTAAAATCTAAAATCTTTAACATTTTAGCACATAAGGGAGCGTTCTCGATAGTCCACAAACATTCTTTATGAGTCCAAAAACATCACTTTTAAATCAGTTTTTATATTTAAATCACATTCTCTCCCCCGATCATAAAATTTCAAATCTTTTGAGATTTTGTGATCCCAATTGATTTAAATGATTTTCGAAAAAGCTTTGGAGAGACATGTGGCAAAATTTTAAACCTTTACTGATTTTGAGACACTTTTTAAGTTTTCACTGTGGCTGGTGCACAAAGTTTTTAAAGGTGTAGAAATTTTGAACACATACGCTCCCCCTCAATTAATGACCCGTTTTTCCATTTTAACGTTTAGTAGCCATTAATGTGAGTGGTAACGTATACGAGAAAATTTAAGACCAATGGCCACCTTTTACACCACAAAATCTCTTTTGAAGAATATTTAGAAGAAAGAGATTTTGGGAAAAGAAGACTTCTCTTCTTTTACTAGAAAGGCTGCACTGAAGCGTACAACTTTTCGGATAATCCGCACACAGTGAAAACATGATAGCGTGTTTATACACGGATTTTGAAAACTGGGTTGCTATCTGAAGTAATAGCAAACCATAATTTAAGCAAACATATAATTTTTTTTTTTGGTATTTTTGAGATTTTCAGATTTTTATGGTTTTTTATAGGTTTTATATTTTTGTATTTTTCTTTTCTGGGTTTTATATAATATATAAAAGGATATGTGAAGTGAATCAGTTACTCCTCATTATCTTCCT
>LBNU01036219.1:48637-101459 GCA_014162995.1 Artemisia annua | reverse complement strand
AGACTTTGATGCATAGCCGTATGATGAACTTCAGCTCCCATTCTTCCGGTACCAAAATTTCAATATTTTCATTTATATTGATTGATTTGTAATTACTACGGCTTGTGCACACATAACAGTGTACAATCTGCACTTTGTATTTAAAGGACCCTGTGGTACGCATCAGTGCTACAATCCTAATATAAGGAGCGAAAGCTTCTTACTTTTGAGTAGAATTAACAAACTTTCATGATTTTTACAATTCTGCTCAAAAGACAAGTATTTAACCTCAATGAGTTGCCACTTGTTGAGGGGGAGTACTTGATTTCTAACATCGTTCTAAAATCTTAAAATCTTAATTGATTTCTCCCCATAAGACTCAAAAAGGCATATTTTAATCAAAACGTTTACAAAAACAACATTTGATATGCTATTTTTGAGGGGGAGAAGAAGAAAAGTGATTAAAATATGATGTCAAAAGGTTTATCTTGTGCGATCTCAACTCAGAATTGACCCATGAATTGACGAAACAACAAATGTTAATATTCGAAAGGATTTATCCGAGTAGAAAGTACCGTTTCGAGACACTCTTTCTAGACGTTTACTTTGACGGGTCTAACTTCCTTTTAGGAATGTTAACAACTTCAAGTTAGTTATTAGGGCTAGTTATCACCTAAAAACTGATAATGTATCCCTTTAACTAAGCAACGTAAACGTGTCCCTCGGGTACATGTCTATTAAGAGTGGATCAATTCAAAAGTGTCAACTCTTCCCGCATATGCAAATTTCTGAAAACATTCATAAGCATATGTGGAGGGGGAGTCTTTCATAAGAAATCCAAAACCTCAAAGTGTTAACAAAAAGTTTTATACTCATAAACACTTTGAGAGGTTTTCAAAGATTTGGTTCAAAGGCATCAATAGGATAGTCATGGAGTTACAAGGTGACTAAGGATAGGAATAACCGTCCTATGATCCGCCTAAACCGGAGGATCTAACCAAGGACATCACCAATAGTTAGAAATTAGAAGTCCTTAGGTATGATATGAAAAAAGGAGAAAAGAATGAAAGGAGAAAGAAGGGGTTGAAGAATTAAAAAGAAAATGAAAGAAAAGGGTGAAAAGAAATAGCCCTCCATTTTATCAACCTTAGGTCAGACATCGGGTTCAATTCATATGCTACTGGTTATTGCTAAGGCGACACCGGTATTGAAGATAAAGATGTCATGGACCCAGTGACGCAATGCACCTAAACCTTCTTAGCCACTCAGGCATCTCTCAAAAGATGTTTGTTTCATTCTCACGGGGAACCAGTGTAATCTATCGATCGTCTATTAGAGATGGTTGATATTGAAACAGGAGGCCCTCTGATCCATGCCTCCATATAGGAAACCAAATGTGCACTTATCGAGTCTAGAGCCATGAGATAACATAAAAGATCTCTTAGGAACACATAATACTTCTGCACTAAGTGTCTTGCATCATTGGACACTAAGTGTAAATTATCGAGTCCTACGCAGATCTTAGCAATCTGCCTTGAACGTTTATGAGGGATTTACTTAGGTATTTCTCGAATGATTGAACGGAAATCCTGCCAGGGTCAACACCAAACAGCCCTGACAGCAGGTCACTTCNGAGATGGTTGATATTGAAACAGGAGGCCCTCTGCTCCATGCCTCCACATAGGAAACTAAATGTGCACTTATCGAGTCTAGAGCCATGAGATAACATAAAAGATCTCTTAGGAACACATAATACTTCTGCATTAAGTGTCTTGCATCATTGGACACTAAGTGTAAATTATCGAGTCCTACGCAGATCTTAGCAATCTGCCTTGAACGTTTATGAGGGATTTACTTAGGTATTTCTCGAATGATTGAACGGAAATCCTGCCAGGGTCAACATCAAACAGCCCTGACAGCAGGTCACTTCGGTGATTCCTTGTGGATTACGCTTAGTGTTTGCGATGGTTCCAAACGGTCTGCAGTGGTGGGGTGATCTCCAGCGACCCACCTAATCGTGGGTGTACTTATGTATGTCTGTGTAAGCCCTCTAGGGGGTATCCGATTAGGAACGGCCTTAATAAGGATTAGAAGGAGTCTTCACACTATGCTGTCGACGAATTCTAATTCCGAACCTGTAAGTACCGGATGTATTATTGCTAACTGTTTCAATGCAGGTACAACCAACATCTTGAACACCAGCTTCCACATGCTCATACTTGCATCTCAACAACTATGAAAGTTCTCATGAAAGATCGAAGCAACATTTAAGTGAAAGATAGATTCTATGCCAAAAGAACCTACAAAGTGATAAGACAACGATCTAAAGCAAAGCAACGTCTAAAGAAGGATTCTACGTCAACACTAAGAATCTTTAGTAATGGAAGGAGAGCTTCACACGGATGAAAGTTTTAATCGTCAAAGATGTATGAGCATGTCGGAAAGATGCAGATCCACTGGAGTCTTAGAGAGTGACGAATGGCAGATCACAACATCAATTGATCACTATCACATCAGCAAAGATAAAGAACACAGAACGATGAATCATTTCTACTAATCATATTTTTGAAGACGTCTAAAGCTATGAAAGTCAAGAATTAAAGATAAAGACAATGACGTCAAGCAACCTCAAATGACCGTGACGAATATCACTCCTTCATAACCGATCCTTAGGGGAGATTGTTAGGATCAAAGTTTATCAACATTTATCAAGTCTCGGTTATTTCAGTACATGTAATAGGTTGCTATTATATTAAGCTTATTTATGTTTAGAATGAAGTCCATGTAACTCATCCAATGGGCCTAAAAGCCCACGTCTAGACATGATAGGGAGGAAAGGGAATGTTGCCCTAGTCCTCACCTATAAATAGGACTTCATGTATCTCATATTACTTGTTGGTTATTTCAATATCATAAGGAAACTCTTGCTCTTTATCTTTCTTACTTGATCTAATCAATCAAACTCTNCCGTTGCATCATCCTCGTCTATACCTCCATATCATCCATCAGTGCCATGAAACATGCTCCTCGCGTTCAACTGAATCCGCCTCCTGTTTGTACTAGCCATCAAGCTTCTGCAGAAATCTGACGCTCCTTTGAGGACTTCAGTAGGACAGTCCTCGCCAAGACCGACACCTGGCAATGAAACACCTAATCACAGACTGACTATTCCCATCAACCCCATTTCCATAATTCCCACCAACTGTGCTGCAACATATCCAGTACTGATTACCCTGATTCCCAACATTACCAAACTGTGTCCCTAATACGCAACATCTGACCCCTCTGATTACCAACAATTGCCCCCCATTCTGATCCCGACATACTGACATCTGATTCTCCTATTCTAATTACCCACTGTGTAGCCGCTGAGCATATCCTTGCGCATCCTGTACCTCCAACCATTGCCGTCATTGCCATTTGAACCTTCGCCAACGGTATTACCATTCAAATCGTGTTTGGTTTGTTTGGGTTTTAATAACTCCTTGGACTGCTTTTGCAGAAAACAAGTGTTCGTGTCAAAAGCTTCAGTAGAATCATCACGTCAGGAACTATGGTTCTGGGAAGTATTGGATAGGTTTTGTGACATACTTGTGTTGTGTGTGTAAAATGTTGTTGTGAGATTGCAGCAGTTTGTGTGGATATTTGTTGCATGTTTAGTTGTGAGGGAAGATGATGGATGATGTTTGATATTGGTTGTTTACTGATGAAGGTGATCGCTGTATTAGCAATATGCTAGAGGATCATGTTTCTACCAAGCACTCAGCTCTTCACTTTTTGCTCTGCCTGATCCTGCTCAAGAAATCGTACAACTGGATCAGTAAGTAAAATCATGCAAATTCTTCGTCTGATAAACAATGGTGAACGTATCTTTCCCCTTCTGTTGTAGCCATTCAGAAAGATTTGTTTTATGTCAACTTGTCTGATGAGTGTGCCTGACAAATCAGTCATGATCTTGCAGAATCTGAGATAATACGGACTCAATTGATCACCAGAATTGAAGTGAACTTGCGAAATTCCTTAAGCAAGTGTTTCCATTTCTGTTCGCCTATCCGTCCATAACATAAACTTCTTAACTCTCCAGACTGCATGAGCACTTCTTTCACTACATGCATAAGTCGATTCGGTAGAACAAGAACACACTAAGGTGAAATGCTGATCGCAGCAATGATTTGTTGTCGAATCTCTTTTCAGTGTAGTCTATCATTCTGAGAGTCGTAGAAAGGTGGTACTGGGGGGTTCCATTCGGATACTACAGGGTCAGATTCTCTTGGTTTGAAGAGGACGTGCAAAAAGAATTAACAAGAAGTGTTCCATTTGTTTTGCTCTTAGATAGCTATCGTCTACTAGCCCATTGTAGAATAACACCCTTTGAAAGCAATGGGAGTCGGTTTCAGCACCGCGCATGAGATATCTTGTTGATTTGCCATGATGATTCGACTGCAAAGTGAAAAAGTCGGAAAGTTGTTGTAGATTTTAGGATGCAACTTAGGTTGATGATGAAGACTCAGGTTGATTTGTGAAACGTCGTTGGTCGAGTACGGTTTCTCTAGTGATTTGAGTTTTCCCTCCAAAAATCGAATTAGAAAATTATATCTAAAATTTGAAAACACTACGAAATGCAATTTATACGTCGTTAGTTGTTCTTAGGGTTCAAGCTCGCAACCCTAAAAGTATACTCGCAGAAGAACAAAAACCCACGAATCAGACATAAAACCCACGACAATCACCATAAAAACCCAATATCCGATACCCACTAATCGCTAGTAGCCTATACGACAGATCTAGTGAAACCCTAGATTTTGTGGCGCTAAAACCTCACAACTAATCGCCCTCTAATAGCCACCAACGAATCTAGAAGCCATCCAAACCAACGAATGGCTACATAAACACCAAAAACACCAACGAATCGCCCCTGGGTAGCTCTGATGCCAACTTGTTAATAACCAAGAATCCTTCTTTCAGGAGCTGGATGTTCGAAATAAAAGGTTAAACAGTGGTATATTAGATTAAGAATTGGGGAAGATGTGTGTTTTGCTAGAGAGAGAAAGAGGAAACACACACACACTTCTTATTAACAAATGAGACACTCCAACTCTCCTAGTGCCGACTAAGGAGATGTATTTATACCTACTAAACCACACTTAAACTATGTACTATTTGATAAGACAAGTCTTTGCTATTACTAATGCAAATGTTCTCAAGCATTAAACATTATTTAAAGGCTAACAATAATTTGTATTATTTTATATAGGGGTGTTTAATGACTACCATTTAATAGCAATTAATGTTTTTTGATAGGAATATTTGGTCTTAAAATGACACCACACTTGTTTTGTTGTACCAATATCTCTTACTTTGTTGTAATCCTGAAAATTAAGGCATTAAATGTTGTAAATCATGTAATAATTTTGAAAGTATGAAAATTTTGGAGAGAGAAATGCTCCATACATTGATATGAGTATAGATGAACTATTTACAAAAACATAATCAAATGATGGAAAATTAAACTTTCATCATTTTCGTGAACTATTGGTCAAAGCTAAACAGATCAATATAAAAACTCCTATTCATCATAGAACCAGTGAACCATTCCTAATCACTCTTTTTTTATCAAAATAAAAAAAAAAAAAAAAAAAAAAAAAAAAAAAAAAAAAACTTCACTTTCACCCTTTTTTTTAAAATTAAATATCTCGCAAACAGTAAATCGTTACACGAAAAAAAAAATGCCATCGCGACGAGAATTAAATTATCTTTCTATAGACATGCATCGTTATATACTTTCGATGAACTTTTTTTGTTCGACCAACTTTTTTTTCTTAAAATTTCCGCCCAGAAAAATCATATATGATTTGTAAAATAACATGTGATTCGTTAACATCAAATCATATATGATTTTTACGAATCATATTTGATTTTTACAAATCAAGAATCATATGTGATTTATAAAAATCAAATCATATGTGATTTTTACGAATCATGTATGATTTTTCTGGGCGGAAATTAAAAAAAAATCATCAAAAAAAAGTTCGTCGAAAGTATATAACAATGCATATCTTTAGAAAGATGTTAATTCTCGTCGCGATGGTATTTTTTTTGTAGCTTGAATATTTACCATTTGCAAGATATGTTATTTAAAAAAAGTGAAAAATAAAAATAGGTGGCTATGATTGGTTCATTGGTTCTATGGCAAATATGAGTTATATATTGAATCTTATCTCTTGGTCAAAGTAGTAATAGTTGCGACTAGTGGATTCACTATGTATGGAGCAAATTGAGAAAAAAAACGTATGCATCATGAGTGAAACAATTACTGCTAGGACATGCAATTAAACCACCGTGAACTTATGAAGTCTAATTTTCTCCATGTCATATAACTGTTTCTAAAGCTATGCACAGTCGTCACCCGGGGCCATCCCTTGCCACATCAGCTTTCTCTCTTTAATGACCAGACACGACCAAGTTCCCACAGTCGGTGACCAAGTTAAAAAAAAGAGTATGTGTGTAATAATCGGTCGAGATATAGACCGATTGTTTGAATTTAAGCACATCGACCGATATTTGCTTCCAAGCCCACATAGGGCTCGACCGATTTCAAAATCGATCGCCCTTGCCAATCGATCGATTTTTTTTTGTCCCACTGTGCATAGCCTAATTAAGTTAGCAGATAGTTAAAGATATCCAAATTTCACAAAAGAGAACACCAAATCATGCCTATTTTTATCGATCACATATAAAAATGTTGCCCGAGTTGCAAGTTTTATCGATCACGTATACAAATTTGCAAATAGATCACGTATAAAATGTGGTCCGAGTTGCAAATTTTTATCGATCAGGTATAAAATGTATACGTGATCGATCAAAATTTTATCGAAGCAAAAACGTGATCGATCACGTATACGGATCCTCGGGGCTTCATAGAAACGGATAAGTGATCGATCAAAAGATTTGATAAAATGATTGGGTAAAACCGTGAAATAAAAAAACTCGTCTAAAAAGATTGGATAAAACGATAAAATAAATAAAAAATAGCACCACTAGATGATTGGAATAAATATTTAGAGCCTCACCTATAGGCAATTTTAATTATTTTTAACCACATGGACGATTCGTGTAAATTTTTAGAGCCATAAGGAGGATTTATGTAATTAACTTAAGTCGAAAGATTTATGTAATTAAATTTTGATTAAATCCCCAAGGACGACGGGTAAAAATTTTAGAGCCACAGGGACCTTTATGTAATTAACTCAAGGACGAATGGTGTAAGTTTTTTGAGCCACATGGATGATTTATGTAAATAACTTTTGATTAGCATATGCCACGCCATAAATTTTCTTAACGATGCGTAAATTAGGAAAATTAAAGAAGTATTTGAATTTAATAGGAAAATTAAAAGTTTAGTGCTTACAAATGGAAAAGCTGACAAGTTCGATGCTTTTTAGACCAATAGCCCATAAATAAACATTCATAAACGAACCTTTTATCAAACAGTTCATGAGCTGCTCACTGAATATTCAGTTGGTTTAGTGCCCTGGTCATCCCTTATGCTCTTATGCCATATTAATTTTTCTTTTTTCTCTTTCACTTTAACTTCAACAAAAATTTAAATAGAACATTTTAGTCGATTTGACCAAAGTATAAAACGTTAATAGACAAAGACTTGAACGTATAAACTACGTCTAAGGTACTTAATTTTCATTTTGTTTACTTGAGTTACTAAACTTATAAGAAACATACTGTTTTATAATTACAGTGTTAATCAGAATGATTTGAACGTATATTTTAGGATACATTATGTAACATAAATGCCGTATTTTTACAAGTTTAGTAATGTTTATGTATATTTTATTAAGTTTAGTTACCTCAGAATATCATATTTCATAAATTCAGCAAGGTAAATGAACAAAATAAAAGTTCAGTTTCGCAGGCACATTTTTCTTAAAGGTTTAGTAACATATTAACCCAAGTGTAAAACCTGAATTACAAAGGGGGTATAAAATGGAGAAAAGACAAAAAACAAAGGGCGGAGACATAGATGAATATAAAATAGACACATATCTTTTATATAATAAAAGAATTACATCATTTCGGAATTTTTTTGTAAAAACAATCTTAGTGGAAAAAAAATTGGACCAATAGGAATGCTCGATTTTGACACATAGGCGAAATCGAGCAATATGATTGGCCAATAAAAAGTCAAAATTGAATTAATTTTGGTCAAACTTTAATAAATTTGATGGAGAATTTGATTGGAAAAAAAACACATAAAAATATATGTGTCAAATTTATGAAAATAAAAACTTAAAAAAAGAGGAGGTAATTAAANCTTGAGTTACTAAACTTATAAGAAACATACTGTTTTATAATTACAGTGTTAATCAGAATGATTTGAACGTATATTTTAGGATACATTATGTAACATAAATGCCGTATTTTTACAAGTTTAGTAATGTTTATGTATATTTTATTAAGTTTAGTTACCTCAGAATATCATATTTCATAAATTCAGCAAGGTAAATGAACAAAATAAAAGTTCAGTTTCGCAGGCACATTTTTCTTAAAAGTTTAGTAACATATTAACCCAAGTGTAAAACCTGAATTACAAAGGGGGTATAAAATGGAGAAAAGACAAAAAACAAAGGGCGGAGACATAGATGAATATAAAATAGACACATATTTCACCTAACATAATAAACATATGTCAACCTCCCTTTCATTCTCTTTTCTTCCTTGAGAAATTTGCTCGCACACTCTATTCATGTGGGGTCCACTCCACCACCCGTCAACTCATTCTTCTTCCCCAATTCCACACCAACACTTATAATTCAAAACTTTGAATTTTGATCATCCAATTTCACTTCTATTATTTACTTATCTCAGATCGATCTAAATTAAGGTCTCCATTTCATCATCATTTCATTTTGATTTAAGGTTTTAAGAGATTTTTACTCTAGGGTTAAACTTGTTGTGATGAAATAGTTTGATGTAAGGCTTTGTTGTTTAGTTTTTTGAATTATTTGAATTTTGTGTTTTTTTGTTGTTGTTAGTTACTTGAGTAACAAGTCAACGAATCAAGTTTGTGAGTTAGATAGTGATCGCGTTTTCGTTATATTTGTTTTGATTGAATTTTGATTTGTTTTTATTGAGAGAGTGTTTGTTTCGGCTTTTATAGACGGCTTATAGCTTATTTGGTTTCGGGCTTATGCTTCATAAGCTCACTTTTTTTTGGCTTATTTAGAAACTTTTTAATAAACTTATATGAGCCGAAAAGTTTCATAAAAAGTGAGCTTATGAAGCATAAGCCAAAAACCAAATAAGCCATAAGCCGGCTATATAAGCCAAAACAAACACCCCCTGAATTAGGTAACGGGTTGTACAAGAATTTTTTATTTTGATGATTTCTGAGTGTTGATGGGGGTATTTATGATTGCTTATTGTAAAACGGAGGGTGTGGCCACCCCCGAAACAAGTGTCTGCTATTTGGCGGTGGTTTTGGGGGTTGCTTATTGTCTCTCTGCTTAATCTTTTGCAGAAACGGTTAAACTGCTTTTGCTTATTTCTTAAATTACCATTTGCTGTGTAAATTAAGCAATATCTGAAAAAGTGAAAAGTAGGTAGGGAGCTACGTATTTCAGATTATTTATATCTATTTAAAAGAAAATCAAAGTTACTTTTTACATTTATATATAATCTAAAGTCTTTAATAAATGAATTTGATTTATCATATTTTTATTGTATCTAGCATTAATGCATTTTTTTTTTTTTTTAATACAAAATAAGCCAATTTCAAACACTCCAATTATGTAGTGCTTATTGTTTTGCTGCTTATAAGCAGAAAAAATAAGCAATCCTAAATACCCTCTTTAATTACTCATTTATACAAGTTTAGATTTTTTCATCTGGAACTCGATACGTGTTTGCGTATACTCCTAAGTTTATAATTTGCTCGAGGATGGTAATGTTTCATGTTTGTAATTATTGGTGATGATGTTGCAGGATCGTAAATCGTGAAAGAGTTACTTATCGGCTGTTGAAAAGGAAGAATTAGACAATATGACTACTGATAGTTTGATTTCTCCACCAGCGTCGTCAATAAGTCCAGCTGTCTCTTTGGCTAAAACCGATAGTGCTGTTTCCGTTTACAGTACGATTATCTGTTCTTTTTTTACATTTCTAGTCTTAAAAACACGTATTTAACTATTTTTAACGATATATAATAAGCTGTGTCGTTTATGTTTCAGATGAGTATCTTGTGGACGTCTCTTCAAAAGAAAGGTAAGTGATAGTTTACTTTTTTGATGGATCGTGAATTTGTTGTGTGGTTTATTTGCATAATTATGTGATTGTTCAATTTCAGGGCCCTCAAAGAAGAAGCAAATATCGAAAGTAATAGGTTACAGCAGAATCAAGGGTATTTAGGAAACGGGGTGATTGATTCTCATATCTGGTTTCCCCCTGAACCAGATGATGTAGAGGATGACGTTGAGGATAGTGTTGCTAATTTAGATGACGACGACGATGATGAGTATGGTGATGGTGTAAAATGGGGGAAGCCAAGTAATCTTAGCAGCCTTGGACAAGAAGGGAGTGCGAGTTTCAGGTTTAGAGAGGAAACACGTAAAACAATGGATGAAGTTATGAATGGAAAATTTAAGGCACTTGTAGAGCATCTTCTTAAATCAATGGGTATATCGTGTTCTGGAAATGACGGTGATAATTGGGTGGATACGGTTGCTCGTTTATCATGGGAAGCTGCCTCGTATCTAAAGCCAGATGCTTTTGAGGGAAAAGCGATGGATCCTGATGGATATGTAAAAGTCAAATGTATTGCAAGCGGTACTCAAAATCAAAGGTTGTCTTTTATAATTTATTTGTTCATTCAATTAACTTTTGCTTTTCTTCCACATTGCATGTTAATGATTTTTTCTTGCTTTTGAAGTTAAAATGACTTTAACGATGATTATTGATTGAATAACAACTTACCTTTATTCATCGTTGAAATTAATTGCTAGATAATACACATTATAAGCAAACACCCACTTAGATTAAACGACAAAGTTTGTTCAGGTTGAAATTTACGTTCAAACTAAAACTGATTATGGCTGGTAAGTGTCTGGTGGGCTTTCGCGATACTAGGGTGGGAAATGGGTTCATGGTTACGGGTCAAAATGGTGGTTATTTTTTAAATTTTTTACAAATTAGATTGGACAAGTTTGTACCCGCTAACATTTTTATTTTTTTATTATTTTTTTTTATTTTTATTTTTTATTATTTTATTTATTTATTTTTTTTATTTTTATTTTTTAAATCATCATTATTTTGCATATGATCACAACAATTTCTTTTTTATTTTATGGTAAATTGCTTAAAAAGGTTTTGTGCATTTAAATGCATGTAGTAACTTTAAAACCGTGTTTGACCCTTTGCCTGTGTAGTAAAATCTTTCAGCATTATCATTTGATACTTTAAAGATAAATAAACTGACCCATTTGTATATATCTGGATCAAAATTGCCACCTCTAGCCAATTTGTTTTATGTGTCAATTGCCAACTGTGTATTGGCAAGTATGCAGATAATTCATGGCCCATATGTGTATTTGCTTGCTTTGATACAAATGATGAATATGCCATGTAGATCAAATCGACAGCTAATTAATTTCATCTTATATGTTAACAAGAAATTTGATTATGCACAAAGTTAAGCAGCTTGTAAAATCTCATTGAGCTCACAGGCTCAATTTATATTGGTCATTTGGTCCCTGACTTTTTGGATACATCTACAACTAATTAAATCTTTGTGTCGTTCCGTCACAAGTATTCTCTTATAATTTTTTATATTGACATCTGCATTAATTGTTGCAGTGAAGTTTTTAAAGGCCTAATCTTCAAAAAGCATGCAGCTCACAAGCACATGCCCACAAAGTGCAAAAAACCCAAGTTGCTGCTGATTAAGGGGGCCCTCAGCGTTTCTTCTGATGGATTGTCATCGTTCGAGTCAATGAAAAAGGTAAACCTGAAGAAACTATTTAGTAGAAAGATGGGTGGGTACTGGGTTGAGTAAAATGTCAAAAACAGGTTCGGGTGAAGAGGGTTATGTATTTGTTATGGGTCCCGAAATGGGGCTGGGTTGTGTTCATCCGAAAACAGTTTTTGTCATAAATGATTACAAAGGCAATAGTAGTTCAATAATAATCTCAATCGTGCGATAAAATAATAAAGCTAGTTGCATGCATTAAAATTTGTACTTTGGTTGTTGTTTAACCATGACCTATTTTACTCAATCCCCTTCTACGTATTTCTTCGCCCATGAGATAAACACAACCCCAGTTGACCCATTGAAATACAAATAGGTCAAAGTTCCCACCTTTCTTTATCTTCGCATTAGTATATACATTGTTCCCTCTAATCCTATACATGATCAGGATACTGATAGAATGGATTATCTTAATGGGATGATTGAGAAATTGAGTCCAAATGTTGTCTTAGTTGAGAAAACCGTTTCCCGTGATATTCAAGAGTTGATCCTTGCAAAAGGAATGACATTAGTTTTGGAAATGAAACTACATCGTTTGGAGAGAGTTGCTCGCTGTACAGGCTCACCAATCTTGTCCTCCGATAATTTAGATGACCAAAAACTGAAGCAGTGTGAATCGTTATACTTTGAAAAGATCGTTGAAGAACATGCTGATCTCTCTGAAAGTGGAAAAAAGCCAAAGAAGACTTTGATGTTTCTCGAGGGGTGTCCCACGAGGATGGGTTTTACGGTGAGTTTATATTTTCATTGTTTATTTTACGGACTAGAACTTGCTCATTAATGATTGTGAATGTTATTCATACAGATTTTGCTGAAGGGATCTCACAGTGATGAACTCAAAAGAGTTAAATGTGTTGTTCAGTTTGCGGTTATCATGGCATACCACTTGATCCTTGAAAATTCATTCATTTTGAATCAGCGGGCAATGTTTTCTACCACTGCCCCCAATGGAATGGCTATATTCTCAAGCAACAATGAAAAGATCATTTCATCGATTAGTCTTGATGATACAAATGTCCCAATCACCAATCAATCAAGTCTCGAAACTGACTTGATCAGTACTGTTGATATTCCCATCGCCAATTGTTCTGATGAAAATGGATCTGACAATTTGGGATTAGAAGGGTCTACCATATTATCATATGAGCCATATGATGATGCCTATCTTAATGATACAAAGGTGCCAAAAACCAACAAGTCCAGTCTCGACACTGATTTGATCAGTACTGTTGATATTCCCATCTCCAGTGGTTCTGATGAAAATGGATCTGACAATTTGGGTCTAGAAGGGTCTACTTTATCGTCATATGAGCCATATGACCCAATTGTTCTTTCTGGCCTATCTTCACTCTCAGCATCTTTGCAGAAAGTTGGGTTTCCTTTATTTGATACTGCTCATCAGAGTATGTCCGCATACCTTGGCTACAATGGTCTGAACACACATGATCATATCAAAACCTCTGTTCAGGATTTGACCTCCCCAGACTCTTCTGGTAATGAAGTCAAAGTCAGTATTGATGAATCCCAGACACTTGAAAGTGATCAACTTCTTTCTTCATCAACATTAAAAAACGCTAACGTAGAAAGAATAGATTCCGAAGACAGTACGCAACGTAAGGATGACATTAGTGCAGTGTTGAATTCAGAAAGCATATTGGTTTTGATGTCTAGAAGGAACGTGACAAAAGGGCTTACTTGTAAGCAAAGTTCCTTTTCCTGTATCAAGTTCTACAGACATTTTGATGTTCCCCTTGGAAAGTTTTTGCGGGATAACTTGCTCAATCAGGTTTCTTGAAACTCCACTTTTTTATTGTTTCATTTTAATACATTTAGTTCACAAGCTCTAGGTTTTTATAAGTAACAGAGTCTTTTCTTCTGCTCACTTTGGATTAGAGATGGCAACACAGGCAGATGGGGTGGGAAATGGGTCAAAACATGTTGTTTTAGTACGATTTGGGATGGGTCGAGTCAGGTTAAGTTGACTTAAAAATTTAATAAGAATAACGATTTAGGAGACCATAAGCTTTAAAATATGTTGAATATGATTACAAAAATATGTTATTAAGTGTAATTGAACTAAAATATATTAATCATTTTGGAGGCGAAAGCATTAGAAATTCACACTTTCTGCTGTCCATTGTCGTAGATTTAGTCCACAACCTTTGTGCTTTTACGCATAATATTGTCTATTCCTCTGCTCAATTTTTGAGTTGGGGTAATATGGGCGGGGGTAGGGCAAGAGGTTAAAACATGTTATGTTTATATTACATGTCAGGTTAGCTTGCCTTGCCTCACATGCATTATTTGTTCATTTATTTTAGAATAGAAAATGAGTTAAACATGATTGCAATGATATGCTATTAATAACGATCTACAGTTTAATATACGACGACTTAGGAATCCTAAGCAATGAAACATTAACTTTGTGTGATTTTCAACTCATGTGACCCTTTTCCTCTTTTTAGTAAAGTTTTTACTGACCCAATATATATAATCTGTTACTCAGATTAACTCATATAAATCACCATTTTTAAGTACTGTATTATGTGGCCTCTGTGAGATACGGTATGCATAGTTGCTAACTTTTACTCATATTTGTGATTCTATGCAGAAGCTTTCATGTGGAACATGTAATGAACTGCCAGAAGCTCATCTTCATTACTATGCACATCATAACAAGCAACTCACAATTCAAGTCAAACGTCTTCCTTTAGATAAGCACTTGCCGGGTGAAAAAGAAGGAAAGCTTTGGATGTGGAGTTGCTGTGGCCAATGCAAACCCTCCAATGGAAGTTTAACGTCAACGAAAAGAGTATTGGTTTCAATTGCTGCTCGAGGTTTATCTTTTGGGAAGTTTCTAGAGCTTGGATTTTCAAATCACTCTTCATGGGAAATACCGTCTAGCTGTGGGCATTCCTTCTATAAGGACTACTTTCACTTCTTTGGGTATGACTATCTCAATGGATGGATGAAATTTTCTTTTGTTTTTCATGCACAGATCGTTTTATTGAAAATATTAGATTGTCTCTTAAACTATCTTTTGGTCATATTTCTAACACTATCCATTTATGAGAAATACAAAAAACCTTCAAAAATGGTGTCAGTCCCACCATGACTCCCATTTAGCCATCTTTGATGTTTGATGTGTCCTAGGAATTACAGTTCATGGAGGGTTCTCCATTTTTCAGGCAACTGACATTAACTTGCTCTATGGAACAATAATTTTTTAAACGGCGCTAGTTCTTATATATTAAAATTTTGTGCTAACAGTTGTAATTTGAAATTTTTAATGATGAGAAATAGGGAAGTGTCTTATAATGCAGTTTAAACTATTAGTACCTTCTGTAATTGAATTTCTTTTTTCTGATATATTGATTTGTGAAACTTGCAGATTAGGTTCCATGGTTGCAATGTTTAGATACTCTACGGTAGCTACCTATTCTGTATCTCTACCACGTTGGAAGGTCGAGTTTAGCGACTTAATTGAAGGAGATTTTCTTAAAGAAGTTGAAGATGTATGTATATCCATGAGTATTGCTAATCTTTTAGTTCATTGCCTTAGTCATGATAGCGGTAATCTTTTAGATTATAGTTTTATTTGGTCAATCATTAACTAAACTGTATTTCTTGGGGTGTTAAGGTGTACCAAGAAGGTAATTCAATGTTTATGGAGATTGAGAACTCGCTGAAGAAGATGGAGCATGAGTTTGTTGGCTCAAAGCTGAACCTTCAAAGGCGTTGTATAAGATTCTCTGATATCAAAGAGATGTTGAAACAAGAACGAGATCATTTTGAGGTTGGTTATTTTCTCATTGTAGATGTGGCATTTTTGATCCATTTACAGATAAACGGGTTGATTTGCGTTATATTTTGCTTATAATGGGCTAAATAGATAGATATAAGAAGTTGGGCTAAAATGGAAAGGGGTTGAATATGTCTCAATGGTCAAACATTATAAAAGGGTCAAAAGTCACCCAAAATGTGTTCAGCCCATATACATCCTACTTGCTTTATTTAAAAAATTAGATCACCTTTGGGATAACACAGATTTTTGTAGTCATAACTAAAGCATCTTATGTATGTAAAATTTTAAGAAAATTCTTGAAAAAGTGTTTGTGAGTCGGTTCAACCCTATTCGACCATTCTGATCATTACCATTTTGATGTGTTACCCAACCCACCCATATTCCCACCTTTATGGATCTACTCTATCAGTCTATTTTATTAGGCTTACTTGCTATGTGTTATTGTTATACTGAAAGCATATTTTGAATTGTGTCTGGATGATTATATAAGCTGATAAATATTTTCATCAGTTTGGGCTAAAGGCCATCAATGTGGATCTTGTCTACTCTTGCTTTGCCATATGCCCATATGACACATGAGTTGTAGAAAATATAACCTAAAACAGAAGCAAAAAATATTTACAGAAAGAGACAATAGTAGAGTGCACATTGGTTAAAGTATTTGGCTTGGTACTAATAGTCCCAAAACATTGCTATAGCACGTTCTAAAACAGTCTGACATGTAGTTGCAGTAGTACTGCCATCATAGTCAAATGAATAAAGGTCTCCATGTAATTCAAAGAGGTCAACATGGAACGGCATTGTTCTGGTACGAAATCCATGTTCAGGATTGGGGGTTTGCTGGGGTACCTAAAATTTGGTTCTGCGGGGGTAGGTTCATTTGGGATCGCTCTAGAACGATTTAGCGATTTACCAAGTAATCTGGAATGATTTACCCAATAATAAATATATATCAAATGTGTTATAAAAACACAAACTTGTATATGTAAAATACATAATGTACAATAAAAATTATTTGCAGTCTGTATAGATCATAATTAGGGGAAAATGTGAAGATCGTACATAATGTGAAAAATCATAATTAGGGGAAAGATCATAAACTCATACCATGGAGTTGGGGACTTACATTTGTGTTAAAAAATATATATATATTTTTCATTCTTATGAGTTTATTCTTTGTTTGTTCCAAACAAGATGATCCAATGAAATAGATTAAAAAAAAAAAAATCATTATTCAGAAGTTCATAACTAGAGAAGACATACAGTTCCTTTTATGGTTTTGCAGCTAATTAGATATTCACAAAAGTTTAAGTGTTGGATTATTCAGCCTATAATTATGAAATGACAACAAACTTTTGGGAATGGATTTCCATAGTATTTGACTCCAGTTCTGAAAAAACTCACTGAATATGTTAAGACAAAAATTTGTTTTGGACATTGAACCGCGAATTAAACGACACTGGAACACGAATTGTAACACTGTTATTCAGATTACAAACCATAAACGGATCGTCAATTTCACTGTACCAGATTGTGATCCCGAGCAATCCGGATTGGAATTGTACTCTGTTTGGGAACGGGTGATAGGTGGGAACGAGCATCTGGATTGAATAAAACCTTTATCCAAAAGGGAAACAGGTTAAACATGTTGAAAGTCACTCAAAATATAACTATAGCACACTGCTTTTTAAATACTTTTATTAAGGATTTTGATTGTTATTGTAAAAGCATTTATTCTAATTATAAATAGCATATTAGTTTACTGATATAAAGATATGTTGACGAAAAGTGTTTGTGGATCAGCCTGATACGAGCCAGTTATACCAGTTACCAGACCTGCCCATCTTGCTACTTTTTCTATTTTATTTCGCTTAAAATTGTGTTCGGATGAGAAAAATCCAAGGAAAAATGGTCTGAAAGAAAAATAGTCTATGCCATTGACGTTAGACACATGTTATGAAATTTGCACCCACAAACAGGCTCAACAGATCTCTTTAGTATTGTGACTCAAATTTTGCCATAAGAAGTCCCTCAGTTGACTATGACGACACCAATATCCTTTTGTGCCTGAAAGAATAATACTTAACCAAGTAGCGTGTAGTATCAAGGCCAACCCTAATACTTTTGGGATATGGGATTCTGGTAACATGTAATATAGAATTCAAACTATTAACAGTGGGAGGTATCATCCTAGAACTGCGCAATATATATTGATGAGTGTGTCTAACAGTGATACCTCGTATAGTGTTATTTATTTATTTATTATTTTATATATTTATTTATTTATTTATGTATTTATTTTTCTTTTCTTATTATTTTCTATTAAAGTACGTTTCTGTTTTTATGTTGTCTGCATTTTGTTGGCCCAATCTCTATCTATCTTTGTTTTAATTATCCATCTAATTCTATAGGTTGGCATGAAGAACCTCACTACAAGCACTAGTGATATTACTATGAATGATTGGTTGCACAAGCCTCTCTGCTTAAATTATATACAATGGGAGCTTTTGCTACATTCACACATCTGGGATGAACGTCTCCATTCACTTCTTTCATCTGATATTAAAGTTTTTGACCCTCAAACCACTGATGATCCTGGGGAGCAAGAATTATTTGTTGAGGATAAAGTGACTACTGAACTTGTTCAGAATGGTGAAGCAGTTTCTGATCATATTGCTGATCCAGAAGTTGAGACAACAGAAGAAAGAAATAATTTACCAATCGCTGTAGTGACAGCTGAAGGTGATAATGAAAATGGTGTGCAAGATAATGTTACTTTGTCTACTCAAACGGGAATAAATGATGGAACTTCTTCTTTAAGTTCATTAAAATTAGCAGATCCTAAAGGATGGATGTGGGCACCTTTCTCACAACTCCAAAACATGCATCTATACGATCTCCAAAGAGGATACTTGCCAAAATATGAACCCACCACTCGCAATACATCAGGGTCCACCATCTACAAAATAACTACTGAGGAGGGTTCAAAGCTTCATTTTCCATTAGCTACTAGCAATCACATAGTATCAGCTTATGAAGATGAGTTATCTAGTATGATTGCATGTGCATTGGCTTTTTTAAATGACAGGAAGAATTCATCAGAAGATATGAACGATGATACTAAATCATATGAAAGTGGACAAACAATGTCATCGTTGAGTTTTCCGAATTGGTCATCCTTCACCTCCATGGACTTTGATAGTTCTGCACTTGGATGGCCTTCTGATGAATCACGGTTTTCCAGCTTTGATGGGTTAGAGTTGTTGGATTCTGTTGCTTCTTCCAGGCATATACACCCTGTCATCTCTATGGGAAGATTAGCTAATAAAGCTAAATATTCAGTGGCTTGTTTATGTGCTAAAGACTTCCTAGATCTTCGTGGTCAATGTGGTTTATCTGAAATAGATTATATTTCTTCTTTAAGCCGTTGTAAACGCTGGGATGCAAAAGGAGGGAAGAGTAAATCTTTCTTTGCTAAAACCCTTGATGATCGGTTCATTATAAAGGAGATTAAAAATACCGAGTTTTGTTCGTTTCTTGGATTTGCTTCGAATTATTTCGGGTATATGAACCAGTGCTTTAAACTTGGAAATCAGACATGTCTGGCAAAAATTCTTGGGATTTATCAGGTTTGTTCTTTCTCAATATTAGATAGCTTTTTTAAGAGGTGGCTAAAAGAATGGGTTGGGCAGGTTGGGTAATGCGTCAAGGGTAAATTCTGGTATTGAGCCAAGCTGGGTAAAATGAATGGTTTGGGCAGCTACATGGCAATTTTTATCCAATTATATAGTTCTTTTTTTGAATAATTAGTGTGCCAAATATATCTGTATACTTTCTACAATAATCTAAATCTTTGAGTAACCTGATTAGGAAGGTTATTGCCTAAAAAAATACACTTTCACCCCACTAGTTTCCTATTAAGTTAGTTTAACGTATATACCCTTTTGACCCATTACGGATAAACATATCCCGATAAATGCACTCTCACCCCACTAGTTTCCCATTCATACGTAAATGGGTTGACACGGCACCTCTAGCTTTTCTAATTTCGTTTTATATGTTTTTCCTGATCATTATAAATGATTGTAGGTAAAGAAAAGAAAGACAGGGGTAAAACATGATCTAATGGTCATGGAGAATGTTACATATGGCCGAAAAATTAGTAGACAATATGATCTGAAAGGAGCTCTGTACTCTCGTTTCAATGCTGCTGATGGTGCGGGAGATGTTCTTTTGGACCAAAATTTTGTAAATGACATGAATGTTTCTCCATTATATGTTAATACAAAAGCAAAGCGAAACTTGCAACGAGCTGTATGGAATGATACTGCCTTCCTTAATGTGAGTATTCCCTTTTCTTTTCACTTATTTTTTTCTTTTAATTGGGTGAACCCCCGTAACTTGCAATTGGGCGAACCCCCCCTCTTGGTGAGGCTGAGTTGACCCCAAAACAATTAGTCACTATCTAATTATATTTCTACTACAAATCAGTATGTGCTAAATATGTTTACCAATTTATATATGATTTTAGTAATCATCTAATTTCTGGAATGAAATGATTTATGAGGTTTGATAAATAAAGGAATCAGTTTGAGTGACTTTTGTATGTTGGCCCATGTCCTTTCAGCCTAGTTCTCTTGATTTAACCTATTCTACATGCAAGAGATAAAACATAAAAACATAGACCCATTCACAAGTACAAAGGTCAAAGTTGCCACCTGGCCTTTGGCGCTAGGTATGTTTTTCTTCTAAACGTGCATCTTCCACTCGCTTTTTGTATCATTAAATGTTGATTTCCCAATATGACTGAAGTGTTTAAAACATGTGGTACTAGTGTTCGCTTTTAAAGTCAGGTGGAAGTTGAATGTAGAATAATACTCCATGTGTTTTAATGTTTTGTATAAAAATTGCAACAGCCCAACCTCCCGGTTAGGACATAGATTAAGAAATTCATTTTGCTATTTGTCAAATATCTGTAATATATATGGATGACCTTTCGGAGCAATGACGATCAATTTACTTGTTATGATCATATGGGCAAATAACCTTAGAGCATCTCCAATGGTAAACCTTTTGAAAAGGTTTATATAATTTCCATGTCATATGCTCATAAATTTCTCAATTTATAAACCTATTATCACTATGCTTAAACTTGTTAAAACTTTATAACTTGATGAGGTATTAAATGAATTGCATGTATTTAGTTGTAATGAAAAGGTCTAAAAACTTAGACCTATTTCATTCCATGTCATCATAAACCTCATCTCACTATAGTGACTAAATTTAAAAACCTCTTCATATTTTATAAACCTTTTCATGAACCTCTCATAGTGGATGCCCTTACAAAAGAAAAGTAAAAAAGAGAAAAAAGTGCAACATCCCAAAAAAGAATACTTTTGCACTCTTTCGTGGATGAGAAAGGTATGGACTGCATCTAAAGACATGTATTGAAGTGAGAGCTGACTTGATGACATACCTTGTATCAGAGCTAGCAAAATGGGTAGGTTGGGTAAAATCTTATAATGGCTTCCAATCAATTGGGTCTTTTATTTTATGGGTCAGTTTGAGTTCACCCACATTTCCTTTTTGAGCTGTTCAAGTTTTTTATTTGACCCATCAGAGATAAAACAAAAAGCATTCTAAATGTGTTGAAATTGGCACCTATAGTGGGTCCTTGTTATTATAACTGCACATCCACTTGTTCGTATTCTTACATCATGTAACATGTAACTAGGTTAGCCTTATTGTTTAGAAGTTAATGACTTATTATGTATCTCTTATTTTCAGTCAATCGATGTGATGGATTATTCATTGTTGGTTGGGGTTGATGTGGAAAAGAAGGAGCTTGTATGTGGCATAATCGATTATGTTCGGCAGTATACTTGGGACAAGCAACTCGAGAACTGGGTCAAGTCCTTTGTTGTCCCTAAAAACCAATTGCCGACTATAATTTCTCCAAAAGAATACAAAAAGAGATTCAGAAAGTTCATTGACACCCACTTTTTCAGTGTTCCAGATGATTGGTGCTCTCAAAGATCATCTAACCGTTGCAGCCTCTGTGGCGTGGGTTCTCATCTTCATTCTCACGAGCTTGACCATGTGCATGAGAATTAAATTTGTGAATTGACGGTCTATTTTTATAGAATTTTGGGGATACATATGTGGTGTACATATATGATTATTATTTAACATTCATTGGTCACCCTCCCCCAATGTATTTATGCACTTTTTTAGCAAATTTATGGGGATATGTAGTTTCAAATTGATAGATATACCGATGCATATATTGTACAAATGATATATTTTGAAGAGTTGTGCTTGTTTGTTTGCAATGAATGATACATGGTTGTGGTAACTGTTGGTCACATTTCTCTGGATAATGTAGATGTACATAGGCTTACTGTTAGGGATGGCAAAAAAATCCGTACCCGATGGAAGACCCGATCCCCAAATCGATTTGACTGGGGAACCCGCCGAGTTGACCGGGGATCGGGGACGGGGATGGGGGAAATCCCCTGAAAATATTAAAGACCGGGCGATGAGGGCGGGGATGGGGATAACATAACATCCCCCGAACCCGGCCCGACCCGATCTTTCTAGGTGTATAATTATTTAAAAATTTATATGTTTTATCAATACTCGATTAACTCTGTACACTGTACATATGTTTATGAGTTATCGACATGTATGGTTATATGAGATATGCGATATTTATAGGATCAAACACATTTAGATTTAAAAGTAAAGTACCAATTACTATTATTAAAGCTATTTGTTCGAATACACATATATATGATACATATTGTTTTTATATTATATTTGATGTTACAATGTTTACGACGCTTTTAAGTTGAATTAAATTGTAATTAATATAACTATGCATGATGTACGTTTGCTTGAGGTACTTTATGAGTCAAAATTCTTTATATTTTCGACAAGTTTGTGAAATTTTTATGTTATTTCATCAAGGGTGGAGAATCCCCGAATCCCCGCGGGGATCCCGATCCCCATTGGGGATGGGGATGGGGATGTAAAGTAATTCCCCGATGGGGATGGGGACGGGGATGGGGATGGAGAGTGTAAAACGGGGATGGGGATGGTAAGTATAATCCCCGACATTCCCCGCTCCGTTGCCATCCCTACTTACTGTATGAGCACCTGCTGTACGAATCATTTCATGTTTTTATATATAGCCGAGAAAGTTAACCTGGAAAGAAATATGCTAACTGAGCTAAAATTCATAAAATATATATTTGAACACCAAATTTTTTTCTTTCGTTTTGCTCTGTAACACAGGTTTTGCTACCTGAGAGGCTCTTCTCTAAAGCTAGACGTGTACTTTTTAATTTTTTTTAATAAAGCTATCCAAATAATTCATAGTTCTTATTAACAAACAGTACTCTAGTTATAAATATCTTAGCAATGGAGTTCTTAGTACCACGTCTATAATATGAATGAGCATACGATATATATGACACAAATTTAAAGTCAACTAGGTATTACCTAGAAATCTTTTCCACAACATAGCAATATGTCAAACAACCTCGAGAAAATCTATGGAACAATGTACAAACAACTCTTTCTTCCTAGCTATATATTAAATGTTGGTTAATTAGGTGTTACTGTGTTCCCAGATTAGGGTTAAGACAATCAATAAGTACCGGATATTCACTTGAAATCGTGGTATACTTCCAATAGAAACTATTCGACCCTATGCCTGGGTTACACGAATATCTCTATGGGATAAGACCAAGGTGATGTTCTTGTTTTAGGCACAATCAGAACAGAAGTGTATTCAAGTGTTTAGGGGTTTGTGTTGATCGTATTCATGCAGAATGTTGTTACCTCTCTTTATAATAGAGTTTACTCAAACCCTAAGCCCTAGAATTATGTATAATTAACGGCCGCATTAATTATAACATAATACTTCCATAATAGTAGGATTCAGTGGTAAAACGAGCAGCACTTTGAATCATCAGTAACTTTGCATCAGCAGTACTTTGAATCAGCAGCGAGAGTCAGCAGTAGAGTCTAGCAGCAGGAGCAGTAGAGTCTAGCAGCAGAGTCTAGAAGTAGAGTCTAGCAGCAGAGCAGTAGAGTCTACTAGTATAACCACAATAGAGTCAGGGTGTTCATGGACAAATGGGTGTACACTCCCTACCTCCAAACCCATTACCAGGTGTGAACTCATCCCTCAAGTGCCACTAAATTTTCCAACAAATCCTCCCCAAATTTAGTTCACTTCCTTTGCATGAAAAAATAAACATAAAACAAAACAAGTGCATAAATGAAAATATCCTGAGGATGAATTTCCACATTAGTACATATACGTTCAATTATTCGAGAATCAGGGTGTTCTAAGAATTGAACCTTCAACCATTTGAATACCTGAAGATAAATACACACAAGTTTTCAAACACTTAAATACTCCTGACACTATTACAAGCATGTGTCCTATCCAATTCATAAATGTTGTAAAAGCTAAAAGTCAAAGCTTCCTGAAGCGGCAAAACTCAACATTTACATAGGTGGTTCATCTTTTAATCATGCTCTGCTCAGCACTTTGTCAAAGAAAATAACCATTAAGAAGTGAAGACTTCATCCTCCCTTTCCAGCAGGTAACAAGCACAACCTTGGATGTAATATAAAACATGTGCTTCCGTCACAAAATGTTCAGCTTTCCACATTGAACTCAGCTTCTAAGTTTCCTTAGAAGGGAGTTGGGTATCTTTGCATTCAGTGACTAAGTAGGACTTAAACCCACCTGTAGCAGACTTTAAAACCAAGTCTCTAGCAAACCCTTCGTCAAGTGACATCAGCTAAGTTTTGTTGAGATCTAACAAACTCTATTAGATACACCCCATTCATGATGAGCTCACGAATCATGCTATGCCTGACACCTAAGTGTCTAGACTTCCCATTGTACATCTGGCTATAAGCCTTTGCCAATGTAGCAGCACTATCACCAACGGATAGAAATGGGTGCTATAGGTTTAGGCCACAATGGAATCTCAAGAAGCAGGTTTCTCAACCATTCAGCTTCTTTACCAGCAGCAGCTAAAGCCACAAATTCAGATTCCATGGTTGAAGCTGGTAATGCAAGTTTGTTTCTTGGATGCCCAAGAAAATTGCACCTCCACCAAGTAGGAATACCCAGCACTGGTAGATGAATTATCTTCAGTGTTACTGATCCAACTTGCATCAGTGTATACCTTCCAACACTGAAGATAACCAGTATATGAAAGACTATAATCCATAGTTCTTTTCAAATACTTTAAAGACCCTCTGAATTGCTTTGCAGTGATGAGCACTAGGATTACTAGTATACCTGCTCAGTTTACCCACCTGCAAAAGCAATATCAGGTCTAGTACAAGTCATGGCATACATCAAGCAGTGTAACACCCCAATTTTCGAAACATGCAGCGGATTTAGATTGGGTGTTACTTCATATCAGCAACAGTTTAGTAGTAGAAAATGATTATCATATTAGTCATTTTAAAAGATTTATCATTCGAATTTTATAAATACCAGAGTTTTTACAAAATGAGGTCCCGTTGCTTTTCAAAGTTAAATAAATAAGTTTCGAATGATATTAAAATTTATAGCCTTCATAATAATCCGCGCTCCTCCCGTGCCACCTTTGCTCATTATGACCTGAGATAAACACATGGCTAAAAGCGTCAACACAAAGGTTGGTGAGTTCATAGAGTTTATAAGTTAAGGATTTGATTTCAAAATCAAGAGTTTTGTGATTCCATAATTAGTCATAATAAACAATTTATTATCAAAGTCAGAGTGTGAGTAAATCCATAGTGTTTATAGTTAAAACAGTTGATTATTAAATTCATAGTCATTCAAAAGATAGTTTATTGGTTTCCCTAGCTGGCTCAACCCAAAATAGTTCGTTGGTTTGTCAAGTAAAAGTGATTTTCTGCTTTATAATGAACTCAAGTTCGTCATTGGATAAAAACAGTGGCTAAGTTGTAATACGGCCCATTACATCAGTCATTGTAGTAATGTGTCATGACCACAGTACCACGGTTCTATTGCTCTAAGCCTCATGACACTCAACGATTGACAGCCAATCAAAATCTCAAGTTATGACGGTAAGTAGTAGCCCCCAAGATAGGTATTTACCATATAACCTATTTACAGAACAATAAAGTGCATTCGGTGGCTTTCCCTAGCAAACCAAACGGGGATTGTCAGTCCCTAAAGTACTATCCACATTTATTTACGTTCACCCTCCAAGTGATTAAGGTTCATGATCGAGGACTTTTGGTAATAGCAAACTTAGCAATAGCAGTCAAGTATAGCATACAGTTGATAAGTCACGTGTAATCATGTTTATAGCAGGTATCTCCTCATGAGATATGTGTAAAATAGTGGGCTATTGTCCCCACAATAATATGTAAATAGTTAACGAGTTACTTGTAAAAGTAAAGACAGTAGTTGAGCATGTATCTCCCCCAAAATGTTTATAAAACAGTTATAAAAACAAGTAAAAGTAGGGCTATGAGCTCACCTGAGTGAAATGCAGACAGAGGATAAGTAATATCAGAAGGGAAACGGACTTCACGAGGTAACTGAATAATATATGGAAGTTTGGGATAAATCTAACTTATCGGAAGTTGTGATTTGACACAATGTCAGATGTCATAATGAGTTTGTGGGCAGAGGTGGCTTGCGTGTCAAAACCGCTTAATAGTTCAAGAGCAAGTTATATACTATATAAATTGCTTTATGATCCTCTCTNTGAAAATCATAAAAGAGCTTATAAGATTTTGATAGGAGAAATATGATGTTGTATTAAAATCTTCATATTATTTGATGTTTACATAGAAAGTGCAATCTAAGTGCATGTGGTCATAAACTAGAGTTTATGAGCCAAGATTATTTTATTGAGTGGCATGACCGGTTGGACCATCCCAGGTCAATGATGATGCGAAATTAGAAGAACCCTGAGTTTCTTCAAAGATAGATTTGATTGTTCTCAGAGGAAGTTAATTGTTCATATATCACCACCATAGTAAAGTGAGGACTTTGTCCTATAAAGTTTTGGAAATAATATAAAGGGGATGTATTCAGGCCTATACATCTGTCATGTGGATCATTTTGAGTTTTAAAATCGATGCATCGTCAAAATGATTATCAAAGACGCAACTTAAAGTTAGTGTGATTAGTGACTCGACTTATCAAATGGGAGCACGGTTTTTCAAATTAAATTATTGAGAATGGTGGTGAATACTTTCAAGTATTGGGCGATTATTGGAATAAGTGTTGAACATAAAAGTAGCCCATGTTCATACGCGAATTGCTTTTGTTGAAACGTTCATAAAACGTCTTCAGTTGATTGCAAAGCCAATAATTATGAGAACAAAAGTATTAGTTTATGAGGCATATTATAAAATATGAATTCGCATCTTGCCAACAATTTATAATGACTTCTCCCCATTAGAATGGTTTTGGTCACGAACCATATGTTTCCCATATAAGAATTTTGTAAATGTGCGGTATATGTTTCTTGTAAATCCACCACAACGCACAATAATGGGAAGTTGAAATGGATAATTCATTCAGGGGGAGAGAATGAGCAACAAGGAATATGGAATGAATTATGATATAAATGTTGATCCTCACAGTAATGAATATGAACTTTAAGTTAAAGGGACAATTTATATTCCAGATCTAGTAATTGTCAGCATGTTTGTGACCTAAAGAAGTGACTAGATCATATAAATGCTGCTAATGCTCCAATTAAAATGTGTGTCCCAAAAGTACAACCAATGAATGGTAGTAAGTCTATGGCACGACTGCAGCGTGATAGACAAATCGATTCCAAATAAAAGTCCTCGAATGATTAGATAAAATGGAGCAAGAAAATGTAGATGGTCAAATCGAGGTAATAAGACCCAATAATAGTCAAGAGACACTAGACATGAAAGTTATTGATCTAAGATTTGAAACAAATTAAGCGATAACAAATAAAAACATAGATTATAAGTACATCAACTAATATAAAAGACATATAAAACAAAAGAATAATAAGAATAAGAATACAACTTAGTGTATGAAGAAATTTAAAGATACTTATATTATATGTTTGTTCTTTTGTGAAACTAATAATAATTTAACAAAAGTACGTTTGTTCTATTGTGAAACATATGTTTTGTTCTATGAAGATATATCAACAACGTCTATATTAAAGGTACGCAAACTTATTATTATAGATATATTCAAGATCTAGAGTTCGAGACATACCTTGGCGAAACAGCAAAAGAAGAAACATAATAATTTGTAGAGCGTGCTGATAACGTGTTATAAACAAGATTGAGGGAATGAAAATATTCTTCAATTTATCTATAATGTCTGAGATACATGGGGTATATATAAGATAAACAGTAGGTAAAAACCCTAATATCTAACTGGGCCGTGGCCCTCTTATGAGATATATGGACATCCACTAATGATTATCCATAATATATAATTCATTGTTACTCTTATAGTTATTATTTGTTGCACTATTTTGATCAGATTAATGCAGTCATAATAGTATTGTTGCTCTTAAGAAGAGGTGTCGCAGAGAGCTTTGCTAGATGGCCTAAGAACAAGCCAAGTATGTGTTTGGACTGCCCGTTTATATGATATGCTATGATATTTTGTACTCCGTACTAGTTTTATCCTAATAACACCCAAACACTACTAACCTCAAGTAAAACTAAATCTGCAAAATGAATTCTAACTCACTATCTCATATAACTTAAATTTCATAGCCAAAATGTCAAATTAATATCTAATAACACGATCCATAAAGCAGGACTAATCATGCATTACCATAACTTGAAACCCGGCCCGAAAAAATCGAATTTAAAACGAGTAATATTTCTACTAAAATAGTGCACACCCTACTTCGAATTTCTAGACCCGCCACTGGCAAAGTACCCATACTAAAAACGATAATTGCTTGCAACAGAAAGTCCAAAACATTTCAGCGGGCAAACTATACATAAGAAGAAGCCACATTATACTAAAACCTAATCCTTGACGGATGAAAACACAAGAAAATGAGAAGTAAAAAAAGCTATGGCTTGAGACCAGCCTATAGCGAGTAAAGTCTTTAGGGTTTATGTCGAATTGGGTTTTTTCATTGTGGTGTTCTTGAGTATAATTAAACCATTACAACGTGTTCTTATATGTGTTAATTGTTGCATTTCATTATTTTTACACCATGATTATTCGTTAAACATGTTCTAGATAATTTAGGGTTCATATGTTTTCGAGATCTTTTGTGATGACCTCGTTAATAATGGCTCTAATTTATAACATTCGCTAACTAATATCCTAAATCATATCTCATATAACATAAATTAAGTAACAATTTATCGAAATCTAATTCGCAACAAAAATCTCAAAAACATATACTTTTGTATTAAGGTTTGAGGTTACCAAATGTTTGAATGCCAGTCCATTTATTGGTGTTCTGACAGGAACTTTTATCGCAGCAATCTAAAGAATTTTCACATTTGTTCCTTATTCTGCTGTTTGTGTTTTATCTCAACTGATAACATAAAAAAATTTCATAGTAACATTTGGAACCTTGCTGTTGCATTTCACTAAACCATGCTGTTGCATTTGATGCGTTGATGGTGTTGCTGCCGATCCACTGCAGGCATGAGGTTGATGACACCATTGCAGAAAGCACTTGGAACCTGAAAAAAGGGTGTCGTGTTATCATTTCAAAAGCTACTTTATATTTCGAGAAACATATAACTCATAAACTAAAGACGCAACTCCAGTCTCCTAAATCTGTTCATATTGCCAACCTCTAATATACGTGCAGAAAGCTGAAAGTGGAACTTACATAACAGAATCGTCAATCTTTGATATGCTTCATGAAATGTTTATCTTGAAGCAGTGCTTTAATATATGGCGGAGGATTAGGTTGAGGAGCCATGTACATTTTGCCTCCTTCACAGTACAGATGATACTCGGGTCTGCTATGGTTAGAGTGGCCTATCAAGTGTTCCTCATACCAAAATGCTGCTCCACAATGGCGACAACGCTGGTCACAGTCTCCTATATGGCTATATCATCATACTATGGTGATGTATCTACAATAAAGTTAATGAATTGGTCAATGGAAAGTTGTGGTACAAAGAATTTCATAGCCCATGACATTAGAAGATTCGAAGAAAGGTTAAAATGGGAACCTTCATAGTGAACAGATGTGGAAGGTTCTCCAACTGGAGTCATTGGAGGCTGAACTTCGCTGTGCGAAGCTCGTCGGCCAGCATGACTACGCACATTTCGTGTATTTCCCTGAGAACGGGCCCCACAAAGTGGGAAGACCTGTGACACAGCTCTTTTTGCAGGCGAGTAGACCGGAAAATCACATGGTCGAGCGACATCTGTTGGGTCGCATTAAAAATTGTAACAACGTTAACTAAAAAACTGATAACTTAGCAAATTCATATATCTAAAAATCAATATTAGAAACTGTGAACCCGAAAAAGTTAAAAGACTGCATACCTTCTACCACAGCTACAATGGGAGGATCGTTTGTCGAGAAAACTTGAGGTTCACTACCGCTGATTTATGAAGAAGACACCATAAATCAACAGTCATATTAAGAAATGAAATAGTACAGTTAAAAAAGGTTTTAAGCCTTGCCTTGATTGTTAACGAAAGTGGATGCCATCTGAGAATGACCAACGTCGTCATATAAATATTCTTTGGAATTGTCGATGGATGCTCGACAGCGAATATTTTGTCGCACTACCTGATCACGTGGGTCTGAAACTGAAATGGAAATGCGTGACCGTTTTTGTCCAGCCGCACAGACAGAGGCTTCAGAGAGTGGTGTGTTGGCAACCACTGACACATGGAAAAAGAAAAACATCAGAAGGTATCCATGATAAAATGTAAAATGTGTATGAATGTTTTATTGTTAATACAAAAGGCACACCAATGTTTATAGCTCCCAAAGAGCCTGTGACTTCAGTAACAGTAACATGAGAAGCGGCTGCAGGCTCTCAAAGTCAGTGTTGTAAATATCGGTCTTGGCGGCCAATATATCAGTGATATATCGTTTATCGGCGGTCGACTGATACAATATTTCACTTATCGGTCAAATTTATCGGTTTGGTCAAAATCGGTCAAATATCGGTCAAAATCGGTCAAATATTGGTCAAATTTATCGGCCAAATATCGGTCATATCGGTCAAATATCGGTCAAATCGGTCAAATTTATTGGTCCAGGTTCTTTCCAGTCAATTAGTCATATATTGGAGTTTAATTGGAGCACTTTGGTAGTATACCAGGTTCTCTCTTATAAGTTACAAAAAAAATTTATGTTTTGTTTTGTGTAACATATGTTGCATTTCAAAAATATACATAAATTTCTTTATAATTTATGGTCTCCGATATATCACTGATATATCGCCGCCATATCGGTCTTGGCGCTTGGCGGTTGTCGACCGCCGAGCGATATTTACAACATTGCTCAAAGTACAACAAAAGACGTGTAAATAATTGTGACAAACAATGGGTAATAAAAGGCTTACTTTCAGTGGGCTTACGAACTTGTGTACAATTTGAAAAGTTCATAAGCTCGTATTTTTGGGCTTATAAGATTATCAAGTCGAGGTTATGAACTCAACAAAAGTAATAAGCTCATAAAGAAAGAAACTGTATTTGCAATGCATTATCGAATGTTTTAAACACAATGACAAACACCCGATGAACATAAGATATCTTGTTTCCAAGCACCCTCTAAAACACAAAACCAAGCATCCCCTAAATTATCAGTATCATGATCCATTTCAACTTTACTTTAGGCGCAAATTCTACTTTTATACTCTTTTGAAATACGATTTTATAGTATGCTGAAACACGCTTTAGTCATGCCTTTATTTTCAAGATGCCTGACTCCTATATGGTATGACAGTTTACCATCCCTTTTAGATTTTCAAAAGCATTTCTCTCCTAAAAAAACACTTCCAATGTACATAGCTAATATCAATCAAATAATTCATCTTTTACATAAAAGAATATAACCAACCCAAATAATCAAACAACTCCTAATTTTAGGAAAACCACTAAATTAAATCGAAACCCTAATCCGTATGCAGTAACCCATACTCGCATAGACCAGAATCACAATAATAGAAAAATGGACCAATTAAAAGCCTAAATCCAAGATCACAAAATTAATAGCAACATACCTTTTCATGTTGAAGATTTTTTTTTGTTTCGCAGTCTCACTACAAAAAAAGCCTACAAAAAAAATACACAAACATTGTTATAATCAACTTCATCATGATTCTTATAAACAAAAAAGAAATGGTACATAAAAATTAACTTGAATTAAATAAATTATGAACCCAATCGAACCTCAATATGTTGTGACTCGGTCACTAAATCACTGAACTACACTCGCTGAACTCACCTTGTTACTTGATTTCTTGGCGTCATTATGTTCTTCCGTCACTAACATGGGGCTGCAATATTGCAATATTGGAACCAAAATAAGCTAACCCAAACACTCGCAAAACATCAGTTCTATAAAATGTGAAGATTGAGCAAGTCAAATAGCTATTATTAATCAACTCACAGTTTGAGATGGTGAAAGTTGAGCAAAACGGTGCATCCTTACAACATGGGCAGTTTCGAAGGAGGCAAGATCTTCATACGATTTTATCTGTAATTGAACAAATAAATGATGTCTACTTTTTAAAAGGATTATGGAAAAGTAAAATCATAAATAGAACCAACTTACTTCATTTATTGGCTCTCTAGCATGTACCTCGGATGAAGAGAACCTTTGATAGGCTTCTGTCGAAATTTCCAGCTGATACTTTGATTGACCTCTTAACATGTGCTTCCTGATAAACAAAACCCACACAAAGATATCATATATGCTGATAACATTAAAATGGGGGTGTTCATAATTGCTCTTTATAAAGGGACTATGTAATATTGGCTAATCAAAATAAGTGTTCGACTGTAATAAAACGCGCCAAAGGAGATAGTAATTCCACCCTTTCCTATGTAAGGTATGGCTTAATGGCTTATAACCACTTTTTACAGACCACATTTCAACAAAAAAGATGCGCCTGTAATTGTTAACCCCTTCAAGCAAATAAGCTCAAGGAAAATAAGCTAATCCAAACACCCTCTACCAACTATGGCAAAATATTATTTTCTACTGTTGATTATTTCATATTAAACCTAGTACATACATGGATGACATACTATGATACCTGCTTTATTGGCTAGAACAAAGACTTGAATTTCGCTGGCCATTTCAGCCACATTTCAGCACCTAAACCCACCTCTTTCAGCCCCATTCAATCACCTAAAGACCCTGCTGTTAGCCCCCATTTCAGCCACCTTTTTAGGCGCAATTTCCGCAAAAAAAACCCTCCTTTCAGCCCCATTTAAGCACCAAAACACCCTCTTTTCAGCACCCATTCCAGCCACCTTCTTTAGCCGCAATTTCAGCGCCAAAAACCCCTCCTTTCAGCCCCATCTAATCACCTAAACACCCTCCTTTCAGTCCTCATTTCAGCCACCTTCTTTAGCCGCAATTTGAACACCAAAACCTCCTACAATTTCAGTTTACGACAAAATAAACATGAGTACCTATCAACATGGAATGGAATTGATCAATTATACACCTTTTCAGTAGTCATCTTCTTTAGCCCCAATTTTTACAGAAAAACAAAATTGTCGACCAAAACAGCCTTAAAACCTGTCCAAGCACCCGTTAAAACCGGCTATATATTACTCCATTCAAAGAAGCCAAAAAGATTGAACCCTTAAAACGGGTAAAACAGGTTAAAGGTTAAAAAGCAGTTTATAAATATGTACTTAAAGACAAAAAAGGCGATCCCAAAATTAACTTAAAACGTTTACTAAATTATCTTGGCCGACACTTTTCAGCAAATAATAAAAATTTTATACTAATCGAACACTTTTTACACAATAAGCGAATCCAAACAACGCCATTAGTACATTACTATCTTAACAACCTTAGCCCAAAACCACGCACTCACGCAAAGTAACATCTTCGCACAAACAACTGAATTTTGAAACCAAAACTAAATTCTTGAATCTTATACCTGAGAATGATACTGTAACCAATAATACAGCCTTCCAGGATATTGGTGGAATCGTACCCTTCTCACTTGTGACCACAGCTTCAAAAAACTGAAAGTATAACCACCCCCAAATTAAAAAGTGCACTATAATCAAGCAAGCTAATAAGCCAACCCTATAAGCCCTAAAATTTTGAAACCTAATCTCAGTTTAGAATAAACATCAGAACTTTAACCATCTAATCTAAAGTAACAAAATAATTAGAATAACAAAACTCATAATGAAAGGGAAAAAAATATCATAACAATACCTGAAAAAACTCCTTTACCTGTTGAAAGCGAAATGCCGCCAAACCCTATTCACCCAACAAAACACATGAACAATCGTAACCACACATTCGAGCCTGAAATTAAACATAAAACAATCAATAAAAAATACAAATTTTTATAAAAAAAATCAGCCCCAATTTAAAAAAATAAGAACCCTAAATCTGCCTCACCCAAAAGAATATGTGCGTGTGGTTATGAAGAATCCAGAAACATGTATCTCAATTAGATGAACCTACCCAAAAGATGTGGTTGAAAAACGCGGATACACTGTAGCCGTAACATATGGCTCAACAACAACCACACATGAAATAAAAAAATATTTGTACTGTTAATTCTACTGTACACCCCCTCACAGTCCACTGTAGCTGCAACCGGGTTAACCATATCGGATCGGGCAAGCGTTTTACGGTGTCGGACTTCGGTGGTCGGAGGTGAGGCTTTCGGATCCCAAAAAGTAGCGCTGGATGTGAGGGAGGGTGAATAGGAATGGAGCTTTGATATAACCCATTTTTTTCTTTTGGGTTGGGACGGGTCGGATTCCAGAATTAAACGGGCTGCCAAGCCCAATGCTTAGTATAATGGTATAATATAATGCTATTTGCGTTTAAAGGTTGTCTTGTTTGTTTTTGTATTTAATCATGCGTATCAGAGGTGTGCTATTTACCTTTTTTTGTTTAACAATGCGTATGAGATTGATTTAATATTATTATTCTTGATCTTAATATATGTGTTTGGTGTTTAGTTCATATTATTAATTTTATTTAGGTGTTTGTGCGAGAATTTAAATACACGTTGCTAACAATAATTTTGTCATTAAGAAGCCATGGTGGAAGTTCATTCTTAAATTAAGCATCATTAAAAGAAAACTAACGCATAATTTTTTCGTAAACATATTAGATTTTATTAATCTTATAAGTTATAACTATGAGAAAATTAAAGATAATAACATGAATGAATTAGCAAGAAAAAAAAACTATAATTTTGATACATACAAGTTACGTACTAGTATTACTTAAGCATTATGTGTTAAGTGTTAACTGTCATTAATCATGAACAATGGATTTTAAGTAATGCGAATCAATATTTTATATAAATCAGCATTAACATTTTGGGATCTTGGGCTATGCTTTGCACAATCCTCGTTATTTAATACAAGGAAGATATATAATTTTTATAAAGCTCGTGATTATCTTAAAGTTGTTTGACATTGAATTAAACAATGAATTTAAGAAATGCATGCAAATTGTCTATCGGTTCCTATTATGTGAAAATAATACCACTTAGCATTACAAAGTGTGTTTTAAGTTGGAGGTGTTACTTACCATTACAAAGTGTGTTTTAAGTTGGAGGTGTTTTGCATTTATAAGACTTAATTGTTTATATACATGATCGCATAAATTAGCGAGATGCTGCCTGACAAGATAAATGAGAACTATTTTAGTTTGACAAAGACAAACCTATCATTAAAAATATGCATTATAGTTATAAGTATGAGATTCATTTTGGTGTAACAAAGTCGCATAAGAGCAATGAAAATATCTAAATATGAGAATATGATGACTTAGTTAACTCAAATTGTGCCACTAACTTTAGATACGGAGTGTGTGTTTTGATTTATCATATCAGGTGCTTTTGTTTGCTTGTGAGATACTTGATTAATTGATGAATGACATAATTTAGTGGTATAAATCATGCTTTATTATTTGATAATGCTAAAAGGTAATGTAATATTATATTAAGCTATGTGAAAATCATAAAAGAGCTTATAAGATTTTGATAGGAGACATGATGTTGTATTAAAATCTTCATATTATTTGATGTTTACATAGAAAGTGCAATCTAAGTGCATGTGGTCATAAACTAGAGTTTATGAGCCAAGATTATTTTATTGAGTGGCATGACCGGTTGGACCATCTCAGGTCAATGATGATGCGAAAATTTAGAAGAACCCTGAGTTTCTTCAAAGATAGATTTGATTGTTCTCAGAGGAAGTTAATTGTTCATATATCACCACCATAGTAAAGTGAGGACTTTGTCCTATAAAGTTTTGGAAATAATATAAAGGGGATGTATTCAGGCCTATACATCTGTCATGTGGATCATTTTGAGTTTTAAAATCGATGCATCGTCAAAATGATTATCAAAGACGCAACTTAAAGTTAGTGCGATTAGTGACTCGACTTATCAAATGCGAGCACGGTTTTCCAAATTAAATCATTGAGAATGGTGGTGAATACTTTCAAGTATTGGACGATTATTGGAATAAGTGTTGAACATAAAAGTAGCCCATGTTCATACGCGAATTGCTTTTGTTGAAACGTTCATAAAACGTCTTCAGTTGATTGCAAAGCCAATAATTATGAGAACAAAAGTATTAGTTTATGGGGCATGTTATAAAATATGAATTCGCATCTTGCCAATAATTTATAATGACTTCTCCCCATTAGAATGGTTTTGGTCACGAACCATATGTTTCGCATATAAGAATTTTGTAAATGTGCGGTATATGTTTCTTGTAAATCCACCACAACGCACAATAATGGGAAGTTGAAATGGATAATTCATTCAGCGGGAGAGAATGAGCAGCAAGGAATATGGAATGAATAATGATATAAATGTTGATCCTCACAGTAATGAATATGAACTTTAAGTTAAAGGGACAATTTATATTCCAGATCTAGTAATTGTCAGCATGTTTGTGACCTAAAGAAGTGACTAGATCATATAAATGCTGCTAATGCTCCAATCAAAATGTGTGTCCCAAAAGTACAACCAATGAATGGTAGTAAGTCTATGGCACGACTGCAGCGTGATAGACAAATCGATTCCAAATAAAAGTCCTCGAATGATTAGATAAAATGGAGCAAGAAAATGTAGATGGTCAAATCGAGGTAATAAGACCTAATAATAGTCAAGAGACACTAGACATGAAGGTTATTGATCTAAGATGTGAAACAAATTAAGCGATAACAAATAAAAACATAGATTATAAGTACGTCAACTAATATATAAAGACATATAAAACAAAAGAATAATAAGAATAAGAATACAACTTAGTGTATGAAGAAATTTAAAGATACTTATATTATATGTTTGTTCTTTTGTGAAACTAATAAGAATTTAACAAAAGTACGTTTGTTCTATTGTGAAACATATGTTTTGTTCTATGAAGATATATCAACAACGTCTATATTAAAGGTACGCAAACTTATTATTATAGATATATTCAAGATCTAGAGTTCGATCGAGACATACCTTGGCGAAACAGCAAAAGAAGAAACATAATAATTTGTAGAGCATGCTGATAACGTGTTATAAACAAGATTGAGGGAATGAAAATATTCTTCAATTTATCTATAATGTCTGAGATACATGGGGTATATATAAGATAAACAATAGGAAAAAACCCTAATATCTAACTGGGCCGTGACCCTCTTATGGGATATATGAACATCCACTAATGATTATCCATAACATATAATTCATTGTTACTCTTATAGTTATTATTTGTTGCACTATTTTGATCAGATTAATGCAGTCATAATAGTGTTGTTGCTCTTAAGAAGAGGTGTCGCAGAGAGCTTTGCTAGATGGCCTAAGAACAAGCCAAGTATGTGTTTGGACTGCCCGTTTATATGATATGCTATGATATTTTGTACTCCGTACTAGTTTTATCCTAATAACACCCAAACACTACTAACCTCAAGTAAAAAACTAAATCTGCAAAATGAATTCTAACTCACTATCTCATATAACTTAAATTTCATAGCCAAAATGTCAAATTAATATCTAATAACACGATCCATAAAGCAGGACTAATCATGCATTACCATAACTTGAAACCCCGGCCCGAAAAAATCGAATTTAAAACGAGTAATATTTCTACTAAAATAGTTCACACCCTACTTCGAATTTCTAGACCCGCCACTGGCAAAGTACCCATACTAAAAACGATAATTGCTTGCAACAGAAAGACGAAAACATTTCAGCGGGCAAACTATACATAAGAAGAAGCCACATTATACTGAAACCTAATCCTTGACGGATGAAAACACAAGAAAATGAGAAGTAAAAAAAGCTATCGCGCGAGACCGGCCTAGAGCGAGTAAAGTCTTTATAATTGTTGCAAGTACGCCTCTAGTCATGGTTAATTAGTAGCTAGTATGTCGTTTAATTGTGATATCGATGAGAAAACTTGTTGGTCGAGCACGCTACAAACTCTTATTAAAAGATCAGAAGCTCTAGCCTATTTTAAAAGACAATGGCATGTGAAGAAATGAGATTAGATAATAATTAAAGAACAGATTCTCCATAATTCGTTATTTTAAGACCATAAGTTCTAGAAATTTAAAGCAACAGGTGAATCGCTTCTATTCTATATACATGCTCTTTTGAATGGGTTAAAGCTAAAGAATATAATCGAATTATATGTTTTTACTATTCAGGAATAAAGTGGCAAATACGTAAGAAATACTTGCATGACATAAGTGTTTTTTCTTGTTGGGTTTATTATAGTTTGTTGATTATAGGAGCAAACTTAGGTGTTAGTTGTATTAATTAGTATTATTTGGATACCCGCGCCCAGCGGCGGCGAAAAAAATATAGTTATAATAGAAATATAATGACTGAATTGCTAATCCAATTCTCCCACAATTTCGTACCCGCTTAGTGAATTCGTTACACAATACTCCAAAAGTATATGTGTTCATCGTATGTGTTTGATTGAGTTTCTCGTAACTTTCTCGTGACATTATTATTCTCGCATAGGTGAGGCATGGGATCATGATTGCCACTAAAAAAATATGGTGAGGCATGAGAGAGGCATGAATGAGGTGGAATGATATTATTGGTGGGTGGTGAGGCATGGGATTATGACTGCCACCCTCTTAGAATTGAAATAATAATGTTCGGTGTGCAAGACAAACAAAGATGTTAAGGAATTTGATTTTCATAAGAATTGTACCCTTAATCTCTGTAAATAGAGGTCAGGGGAGATCCTAATTTATTAGAGCATCTTTAATGATAAACCTTTTGAAAAGGTTTATATAATTTCCATGTCACATACTTTTAAAATTTTTATTTTATAAACCTATTATCACTATGATTAAACTCGTTAAAATTACGTGTATTTAGTTGCAATGAAAAGGTTTATTAACATAAAGCTATTTCATCCCATGTTATCATAAACTTCATCTCATTATAGTGACCCAATTTATAAAACTCTTCAAATTTATAAACCCTTTCGTGAACCTCTCATAGTGGATGCCCTTACATTATTCTTGTCTCGATATAAGTCTTTATATTGTGAGGATATTGGTCGTTTCTCTGTCGATTATCTTGTAATCTTGAGTGTATTGACTTTTCTTTTGAGTTCTTTGATCAATTACGCGCTAAATATTCAGGTTTCTCGAAAGTTTTATCCAACATGGTTAAACAATATTAAGAACAATCTCTCTTAGTAACTTTTTTAATTAATGATCCCCGATAAGTCGCTACCAAGATTTAGTCATTGTTACTGTTGGATAAAACCTCCAATAAACCTAATGTTTAGCGTAAATTGATCAAATAGTTCACAAGGAAAGTTGACACCTCAAGATCAATAGATAATTGATAAAAGAAATAAATAATATGCACATTATATACACTATCGGATGCCTTTATTAATGACCAATAAAGGCTTACATCGAGACAAGACAAATGAATAAACTAACAGCCCATCACCTCTATTTATAGAGATGAGGGGGGTGCAATCCCTAATTATAATTTCATAGTATCTTTGTTTGCCTTGCACACTAATCAATTCTAGTTTAAGCATAACTCTATTTAATTAAATACAATAGAATCCTTATACACAGACTAATCAGTAGAGGTGGTAATTTCAGACCAATTGGTTAAACATGGGGTCTACTTGGATAAATATCTAGTAGGGGATGGGTCTAGTTGAGTCTCCCTTAATATTATAGATGGGTCTTATTGGGTATTTGATAGAAAGTGCAATTATATACTAATAATTACCTAACGGGTCTAGCGGGTGCAATTCTTTTTCTTAACTTTTTTCATCTTAAAAAAAAAAAAAAAAATGATTTCTTGTTGTATGTACCAAAACCCATCTAGTCCCGGACCCAACCCATTCAGACCCATGATTCTAGAAGACCCATCTAGACTCGTGACTCAAACCCGACCCAACCCACCTATTTTGCCACCTCTGCTAATTACACTTTAGCCCTTTAAGAATTGCTACTATATCATAACAACTTTCACCTTTATAGTGATTCTTAGTCTATATCGATACTCAACATCTTCATCAAATGTTAGAACCTCGAATCAGGGACCACCTCATTAACCAGGCATTGCACTTTAGTAAATATCCAAGTTAGCTTCCTTCGACCTCCTTCACATTCTTCCTTTTAGCAATATTACCCTTTGTATCCTCTTAACCAGGTACTTCCGGTTCCATAATGTCTGCCCTCACATTTGCACCAAGGTGGGCTTGCTCATTTACCAGCACTCGGTGTTTTTCTTTCCTTCAAGTTGTTTAACCTCCAACTTTCTTTAAGTCACTACAACATCATCATTACTATCATGAATTACCTCAGTTTCACGATTTTCTTGAGCTTCCTGTAGTTCTACCTCAAACCAAACACGCTTCTAAACATGGACTCATGTTTTAACACCCAGTTAAGTTTATTGTACTCAACTTATTTATAACCTCCATGCTTTTATACACCAAACCAGTCAAGCTTTTTGATGGTAAACCTAGTATTCGTACTAGCCAATCTTCTTCAAACCTTGCTTTAACCTTGTCAGTTCATTTAACTCTTTAGAAACCCTAGTAACTAAACTTCTTCAACAAGCCTCACAAGTTGTGTGCTAAAATCCGGTTTCTTAAAATCTTGATCTACTTGCCTTTAGAAAACCCTTAAATGTTCAATTTTTTTACCTCAAATTTACAAAACTTGTACTTTATATATAGAGCCGAACGAGATAATTAAATATTATACACTGGATATACTTTGAAATCTTTTTTTTAACTATATATATAGAGCCGAACGAGATAATTAATCAACCCCAAACAAGTCAAACAAGTCAAACAAGCCAAGTCTATATATATATATGCATTTCACCTGCTAAAACTTCAAAAGAACTTGACTATGATTAGGGAAAGGCTAAAGATCTCATGGAACTGAATTGGCGTACTAGTTCAATAACCATAAATGAGTAGCATATATATACCACTTTTCCAAGATGATATCTACTAAACTCACGAGGTAAAGTAAGGAAGTTCCATGAATCAGTGCACGTCTCGTGTTTACATTGATCAAGTAATGTTTAGTCCTTAAAAAGTTAAAAGTTACTTAACACATACCATTGCATTCGCACAAAAACCATAAACGTACCTTAATTCTAACTGTAAATCTGTAATATATATATGTTTTATTACAATTTTAACACTATAATATATTTTTTGTGAAATAACCATATGTAGTTATAAAAATGTGAGCAAAATCAAACTCCATGGTTATCACAGCTCCTAAGCCAATAATTGTAAGTGAAGCTTGCAGCACCATCAGGCACATCTTTCATCACCCATTCGTGACCTTTTGGGTTATATATTCCTGTACGAGGATCTGGAATCCAGCAGCTTTCTTCATGTTCCCTGTATACTTTATCTTGTCTTTGTACTTTATCTTGTTTTTGTACTTTATTCTTAAATAATTGCACATCATGATCATCTTCGTCTTGATACAATTCGTTCCATCGAGCCACCTTGCTCATGCATCGTCTCACAACCGCTTTGGAAGTAATGGTGCTATTCTGCTCCCTGCATGTTTTAGAACAAACGCTTGTTAATATTTGGTAATAATGAAATGAGAACGTGCTTGTTTGCTGGAAAACTGCTAATATTAGAAATGAACAACTAAAAGGTTTAATTAACTATAAAACTCAAAAGAATTTTTGACATGACAGATACACTCCCAAATGGGATAATGAGAGCAAAGTACGTTTATAAAAATGATAATTATATGTGACAATAGACCAGTGTATAAGAACAACACCAACATCGATACTTAATCCTTCTTAGACAAAAACTAAAACGCAGAGAATGATCGAGAGACCAACCTAGCGAGTAAAGTTCTTATAGTTGTTGCAAGTCTGCCTCTTGTCATGGTTTAATTCAAAATATGGAAACCGATGAGAACACTTGTTTGTCGAGTATGCTACAAAGATCAGATGGTCAAGCCGTCTTTTATAGAGGTACTGATGTACGAAAGATCAAGAGTAACTAGAGAACAAATTCTTCTATATATTCGTTCTTTTAATAACGTAAATTCAAGAATAGGACACATGAAAAAAGCGATCGAGATGTAACATTTGTCTATTATCTATTTGCACACTCTTTTTGAATGGATTAAAGTTAAAAAATATAGTCTTGTGTTTATTGTTTGGAAGGAATAAAGTGGCATGTACTTAATGCTTTAAATGAAATAATTGTTTTTTGTTCTTGTTAACGTTTTTCCTTGTAAGGTTAAGGGTATCCGATATGAGAGGTTTATGAAAAGATTTACTCTTGTAAGTACTCTATGAAAAAGGGCAAGATGGAGGAGCTAGGATATGAGTTTTAATGAAAAAGATAGAAATAGTTTTGATACTTCTTATAAGAACAGTTGTAATGCTCCCTTTATCTGTCTGTCTTTTTTTTATTCTAGTTTACAGTCTTGTATAATCAGTTGTAAGTAGAAGTTGTATTTGCTCACTTACACTGAAAAACACTTAGGCTATTTTTCTATCCAAATAGGGGGAGATTGTTGGGTCGATTCAGAGTCCAAATTATTGGGAATTATTTGTAACAGACTTAAAAGTCTAAATAGTCTAGTTAAGTCGGGTAGATAGTTAAGTCTGTCAGTACAAAGTTAAGTCTGGTCAGCATTAGTTAAGTCTGTTTATGTTAGTTCAGTTAAGTCTGTTTTGCTGAACAAGTTAGATATCTTAGGAGATATTATAGGAAAGGATATGCACACGGTTAGATATCTTAGGAGAAGATATGCATGCATCCTTTCACACGTTTGTAGAATTAGGGTTTCCTTATAGTATAAAAGGAACCCTACGGCATTGTGCTTAATGCCAAGTTTTCAAGAAATTAATAGAATACAAAGTTAGTAATTCTCTGTGTTGTTCTTACTGCTTGTGTTAACATTCCACATTAACATCAAGTATACATTGTTTAGAGTTTCTCATATAGATAGTTTGGATTTATCCAAGGTATCTATTGTCTTACAAAGGCTGCTAAGATCCAAATCTTTGGACCTACAAGTGGTATCAGAGCCTCGCTGAGGGACTCTGAGTAAGAAGAAACACAGATCCACACACTATAACCACTCAAACACTCACCAAAATTCCAAAAAGATGTCTAAACCTGTTGATGAATTCTCTAGTCGCAACAGTGATTCTGAGGCTGAAGAATCAAACCATGAAGATGCTGTCTCTGACAATGAGAAGCCAAAACACCAACGGCAACTTGTGCCTTTGGCAAATATCAAACTCCCAATTTTTAAGAAGGAAGAGTATGATATATGGGCTATGGAGATGGAACATTATCTGGAATACATAGATAATGATGTGTGGAAAGTCATACAGAATGGAAACTCAAAGAAAAGGATCTCTGTAGGCAAGGATGGTACTGTTAAAGTGCTTCCACCAATTACTGCTGCAGAGATACATGCTGTAGAGAAAGAAAGGAAAGCTAGGACCATTCTTCTGATTGCCATTCCAAAAGAACACCTAAGAAGGTTCCATGGGATGGATGATGCCAAAGAGATCTAGGAAGCTATTCGAATCAGATTTGGAGGGAATGCCAATTCCAAGAAGATGCAGAAGGCTATACTCAAACAGCAATTCGAGGCATTCACAGTGAGCAGTTCTGAAGGGCTTGAAAAAGGTTATGAAAGGTTCCAACACCTACTCTCATAACTAGAAGCTCATGGTTCTCCTGTATCTACTGAAGATGCAAACCATAAGTTTCTTAGATCTATGCCTCAAGAATGGATCAATGTGACCATGAGCATGAGGCTAAAAGAATGTGTTGATGATTAGTCAGTTGATGATTTGTTCAACAATCTTAGGATTTTTGAACAAGATGTCAAAGGAAGCTCAAAATCATCATCCAGTGCAGCTAATGTTGCCTTTGTTGGACAAGGCAAGACCAGTACTAACAGAGTTAGTTCTGGTAGTTTTAATCCTGGCAGTTATGCTTCTTCCTCCAACAACAAGGAAAGAGATAATCTTGCTGGTTTTGCTGATGAAGTTCTCTACTCTCTTTTTGCAAAGAGATCTGAAGAAAGAGATCCCATACATGATGATCTTGATCAGATTGATGATGTTGATATTGAAGAAATGGATATCAACTGGCAACTGGCCATGATTGCACTCAGGATGAAAAGGTTCTTCAAGAAAACTTGAAGAAATATTAAATACAATGGAAATAAGCCAGTTGGTTACGATAAGTCAAAGCTTGTATGCTGGAAGTGCAACAACAATGGTCACTTTGCTAGAGAATGTACAGCAAAAGTGAATTCTGAAGAGAAGAAGAAGAGAATGTATCCAGAGGAGGTGCAGAAGAAGGAGACAAGCCAGGTTGGTCTGCTGACTATGGATGATGGCATTATCAATTGGGTGGAGCACACTGATGAGGAGGAACCTACCAACCATGCTCTAATGGCCATAAGCTCTAACTCTGAGGTATCTCTATGTTCTAAACTGTGTATTGATTCATACAATAATGTTAAAGCTATGTGTGATGAACAAACAAATCAAATAGAAGAACAAGAGATAAGAATACTTGCTTATGAAAATGGTGTCAAAACTTTAGAAGCTCAGGTTGATAAACTTCAAACACAACTAGCCAATCTAAACCAAAAACTTACTTTTCAGGCTAATGAAATATATGCTAAAGATGAAAAACTGAAAAAGTATAAGAGAATTGGTGAAAAAGCTCTTAAAGAAAAAGAAGAATTACAACAAATAGTAGACAAATGGAAAAATTCTTCTCAAAACTTGTCAAAGTTAATAAACAGTGGTATGAGCTCAACATGTAAAATTGGTCTAGGATATGAGATAAAATCAGACAGTGAGGTTCTAGGTTATGAAGAAGAGATGGATAGAAGCATGTTTACTGCTTCTAATGCTGACTTGGCTGATTCAATTGTATATAGTAGATTCTTAAAAACTGATAATTACAAAGGAGTTCCACTTCCTTTAAGTGGAGACTATACTCCTTTACCTGAAAAAGAATTTGATGAATCACTATATGTGTATGGTAAAAAAGGACCTCAAGTGCCTGAAACAAAGGTCTCAGATGATAAAACCAGTGAATACTCTACCTGTCAATCTAATGATGGTGAAGAGTCACGTGGAAACACCTCTGAGTCCTCTGAATCAGAACCTGAAAGTGTGTCAAGTGAAGTGTCAAAGTCTAAATCTGTTAAAAGTGATAAACCTGTTGTGTCTGAACATGAACAAAAACCTGTTGAACCTAGTTGTGAAATTCACTTAAAATCTCCTAGGCAATAAGTAAATAAACCAGAGACACCAAAAAGGGAAAATAATGATAAATGGAATAGAGTGTTAGGAGGAGGTTATGTGTATACTCAGAAAAGATGTTTTGTGTGTAATAGTATTAGTCATTTAATAAAAGATTGTGACTTTCATGCATGAAAGAAGAATGGCTAAAGAAAATGAGTTGAGAAAACAAAAGATGGTTAATACTGGTAATAATGTGGTTAGAACAATGTGAATAGAATTAATCATGCTAATCAATTTGTTCCTAGACAAGTTCTACTCAATACTGGTAACACAAAGGTTAATTCTGCTCATCTAAGGGTTAATACTGGTCACTCCAAAATTAATTCTGGTAGACCAAATGTTAGTACAGGTAGAAACCAGGTTAAACATGTTGGGCAAAAAGGTTAATCCTGCCCATTCCAAGGTTAATACTGGCTATTACAGACCAAAACAACCAGTTAATTCTGGTAGACCAAATGTTAATACAGGTAGAAACCAGGTTAAACCTGTTGGGCAAAAGGTTAATCCTGCCCATTCCAAGGTTAATACTGGCTATTACAGACCAAAACAACCAGTTAAACCACAGGTGAATCAAGCTAATCATAGAAATTACTTTGCAAAATCTTTGTCACCTGTGAGAAAACCTATCTCACAGATGAACAACTTTTACCAAAGAAGAAGTTTCTCCAAATCAAAATCACCTGTGAGAAGACCCTTTGAAAATAATACAGCAAAGACCTCAAACTCTTATGCTGTAAAGGGAAAAAGGAGGTCCCCTACTAGAAACTCAGACTATTGGCAATGGGACCCATTAAAAAATGAACTTACCTATAAATGCCAAAGCAGTGTTAGTGGATCATGTTCCTACAAAACTTACAAGTATGTAGATCCACAAACTGGACCCAAGCCTGCACAGGCCTGGGTCATTAAGAGAAACTAATCTCTTATTCTTGTGCAGGATCATTCACTACAGGAACTAAACTATAAAGATTTATTTGATAGTGGATGCTCAGAGCACAAACTGGGTTTTAAGGAACCCATAGACAGCTTTGAAAGGAAGTTGTACATCAACTTATTTCCAGCAAGGATTGAAGACTGGAGAATTAGCAGGGATAAAGGTGGAAAAGTCTGGAAGATAACTAGAGCTGATGGCACATCTGAATGCTACTAGAACATGGAAACCTTGGTGAAGTCTTGTGACAGGGAAGATCTAGATACTCTGTGGAAACTGGTTCAACTAGACTTCAAGAATGGAGGAAGAGCTGATGTGAAGGCACAGGAACTATATGTGGAGCTTCACAGAATGTTTGCACCAAGTTCTGCAGATGTGCACTGGAGCTTTCCAAGTCAAGATAAAACTCTCTTGTTGCAACTATACACTACAAGTGTAGTTCATCATATCTCAATCAAAGGAGGTGTGGATATCTTTATGCTCACTGATGTGGTGTATCCTCTAAGCACTGAAGTACTCTATGGAATGATGTCTTCAAAACTTCAGTGAGAAGAACAAACTGATGCCATTGATAACCTTCTTCTTAGCATAGGTGGTCAACTGCTAATTAAGATCTGTGATGAGCTTGATCATGATTCCAAAGCAAAGAAAAGGAAGAGAGATTAACTTTTGAGAAAGCCATCATTTCTTCTCAAGGTTATTGCATCATTTTAAGAGACTTGCATTGTGATGCGTGGTTTTGCAACCTTACAACAGGTTTTACCTCTCGAGGGATCTCAAGAGGCTTACAACCCCACCAGGCAGTGTACCTGACCGATGTAGTATAGGATAGTGGTAAGTACGGGGGATTTGATCGTTCATCACAGGGATATAGTGTTCGTTAGGAATAGAAAGCTACTCTAAATGAGGTCTAAGGTGAGGAACGATTCTTTTTGTATTTTTATATTTTTATGAAAGCAATTAAAATCTCGATTTTTGGAAGAAGGGCGGAATTAGTTGTTAATCAACTAACCCAAGTTTTACTATTATTGCAAATTAAAATAAATAAATATCTAAACTATTGTGGTTGTGAAAAACAATATGGAGAAATTTGTGTTTACTTTAGATTTCCATTTACTCCTAACATCTTTTACCGGTTAATTGATATGTGGTGTTTATTGTGTTGGAAAGGTGTATTCCTAATAACTCATGGAGTGGCATTACATATCCTCTCAAATCTATGAGCTCTTATCTCCGCCCTATGCCATGCACGTTGCACAACATAGGTTGTAAACAGTGGCTCATGCGTTTAAATACTTACCTTAATTAGCCTAGTAATGCTCGACTACATGTTTCCCAAAGACGTTCAAGCACGTTACCATAAAGGGGTTGGCCAGTTTTCTTGAGCCTAACATCAATGAAACAATCATCCCAACAAACAACAACACACACGAATTAACCAATTATATTAACTGTTAGGTTTCATTAGATCTAAGCAAACACTAGAGAGATTTAGCTACTCATGTTAATTGAAAGTACAAGCCAAGATAGATAGACAACCAAACACATAGACATATTGATTGAATTAAGTGAAGACTTATTTTTTAATTAAGCACTAGGGTTCAAGGGTTGGAAACCCTAAAAGTCACAGAAAATTCGTCTTTTAGGGTTTGCCCCTAAAAGTTCTCTCACAAAGTTCCCACTTAATGAATGAATTAGGGCTTAAATGACCCCCTAAAAGCGTACCACTTTTCGTCTCATCAAATACGCCGTTACATTGAGATTTCTTGTCCTCAAGCAATGAGCTTTTATTCCAATCATAAATATGAGTTAGGGGTCCATTTAACACGAATATAAAAGTAATTACACAAATAGTTTATTAGTACCCTAATCATAACAAGCACGGAAATCATAACTAGACCTCACAAATAGTGTTTGGATTCTCACATTCTCAAATGTCATAAAGTTTTATATCTCATAAATGGAAATGGAAATAACACTCCTAACCTGTCATAGCAAATAGATTACCATAGGCTTGGAAGGATCAATTCTCTCCACTTAGGCGTAAGCACCTAAAGATAAAAAAAAAAAAAAAAAAAAAAAAAAATAAAAATATCAACAGAGGGCTTTATAAAGGGTTTAACGTAAGGTGGTAGGGATATGGATAACACCGGTTTGGTTGGAATAAAGGGTATTTTAACTGGTGGCGAGTTAATATCATGATCAAATACAATGCACTCTACATCGTTGCCTTAAGTCAAGACTCCGACTCATATCTTAGTTCTAAATAATGAAATAACAAAAAATAAAAAAGGAAATAAAAGGAAACGGGATATGTAGTCCCGTATGTTTTTCATCTTTCTTTTTTTTTATATATTTTTGTATTTTTTCTTGATTTTTCATTTTTTTTTCCCATACACTCCTTGCCCTAACCATCCAAAATAATACATCATAGGGGAAATTTGATTCCCCTTACACTTGAATCTTTACATAACTTTAACAAATCAACTATTCTATATGACTCGAATTGAGATAATCGAAAAACTTGGGAGAACTTTTAAAATGTGTTAGCACGTATGGGGTATAATGTTGCTCTTCCCCATTACTCATTACACTAGTACTTTTACCCATGAGTCCCAATCGTCCCAAAACAATATGTATCAAGATATGACTTAACTTAGCAACCATGTAATGAGACTAATATTACTAAGGTTTAACAAATGTTGTCACTAATAATGCACCAAAGGTGGGTGCATAACCAAGGTAGGCTAAGGCGATTTGGGTGTACATTTAGTGGGGTGTATACAAATTCTCACCCTTTGAGTAAGATGCTCAAGGTCCGAAACGAAAGATAAGGCTCCGGAGGGGGTGTACTAGGGGTACTCGTGTACCAAAAGTGGATACAACCGAAAGAGTGTGGGAAATATTGACCAATGAAGTCAATGTAACTATAACAAATATACGGGTTGTAAACAATGGGTTTAATCCTAATTCCTCTTATCATGTAGTGAAATCCCTTAACTACACGAATGTATTCTCACTTGTGGATTTGGATGGTCTAACGCAAGATCAAGAATCTAAAATACTACGGTACTCCACATCATAGCACCAAAGATTGGATGCTTTTCCTACCAATTCTAAGGGGCGACCTCACCATATTTGGGGTGGAAAATTTTTTAGTGGTACGGTTTTGTGCTAGTCATACCAATTTCCCTATCCATGGACGCTCATTAAGATCAAGGTTCAGCCTTCTAGAATGTTGTAAAAAATTTTAAATTGGCGCTAAAATTGGCCCTACAAACCATTTCTCTTGGTTTTATTACAAATTTACCTATCAAACAAAGCAAAACATCAAGCATAAGAATCTTCTCAACGGGCTTTCATTTAACCCCCCTTACACCTTAAACCGAACATTGTCCCCAAATGTTCAAATAAAGACCGTAAAAGTAAATAAGATGAAGAACTGAAAATCAAATACTCCCTGAATCGTTTGTTGTGGATAGTGATGTACAATGGTTAGATCTTCTTTCAAGATAGGCGAACGTTCAAACTTCCTTCCGAAATAATAAACGTTTCTTGTCAAATAACCTTTAACCTGAAAAAGGATAAAGGCCAACCCGCGTAAAATCGGCGGTAAAATCTACATAATAGATATAATGCTTGTGGAATGAATATTTTGCAAATTCTGGAGATTATAAGTTAAAGAATTGACAAAAACTTTTTTAGGTTTCCGAAAAATATCAAAACTTTCAAAAATGCAGAAAATTTTAACCCTGACGCCGTCAGGTGTTAATCCTGACCCGTCAGAAAGTTCTGACAGAATTCTCATGTTAAGTCCGGAAAAATTCTGGAAAAACTAGATCTTACTTCCTGGAATTCCTTGCAAAAATTCATTATGACTCGATACAAGCATTTGACTCAAACAAGTTACTATATGTACTGCTAATTTCATAAGGGGGGGGGGGGGGGGGGGGGTGGGGGGGGGGGGGGTTATGATTTCTGTTCATCTCGTTCTTTAATAAACCGATTTAAGATTTCCCTTACACTTAGCTTTGCAAAATACCTTTATATGTAGTTAAGACGAAGTTAAAAACAAAATAAACATTTCACCAATTTAGTTTGAAGCATGAATCAAATGTAACAAGTAAAAATAACTTACCATACGGAAACAAATAAAATCAAAACAAACAACAAAATAAACAAATAAAGCTGGGTTGCCTCCCAATAAGCGCTTGTTTTTGTTCGAGTCAGCGAGCCTGACTCTACCTTATTTAACGGAAATAGGGGGAGTTTTCCCCTAACTTAGGATTAAGTGCGGTGGATAGTAGCGTACACACCATCTTCGGTGGAAGTATCCACGTGAGGGAAGAGTGGTGGATGAATTATATGCTCAAAAGATGTGGAGATGCCTATCATCATAAACTACTAATTCAATTTCGGCAATGGGTAAATCAAAGTTTTCTCCCTAAAAGGGATCATCTTCAATCAACTTCGAAAGACTCCTAAGTTGGAATCCATCTTGACCTAATACCTGGTTTAAACCCCATGAATGTTTCTTGTGATCTATCATGAGTGGGTTATGTAAGCAGTAGGTCTTGGCTCACTCCTGTGTTAACTTCCTCCTCCTACAAAGCTGAAAGTCTACTACCTTCAATGTAAAACTACCCGGACTATAGATTGATGGTTGGATCGGGAACTATTTCAATTCCTAAATTCTCATCAAAAGGATGGAGATTAGTAAAGGTTTGTTAGGCTTCGGTTCATACAAACCTAGAATTCCATAGAATAAAAGAAATCATTACTACAATATTCAAACCCATTTCTTTTCTAGTTGCGTTTGGCAAGGGTTCAACCTCATATTGGTTCCTATAGTCTCTTCTACTTCTTCGGGAGGTCAGGGTGGTTGTTGCCTCCAATGATTAAAGGACTGGTATTTGGTGGCTTGGTTATTTACCCCTCGTCACTTCGTGTCAAGATCATATATTCTATCATGGTTTTAGTAGAACCTAACTAACATTTTCCCAAGTAATCTCAAGTGCTTCCTAGGCATCTCAACTTCTAATATCGAATCTAGGCTCATGACAGATATTTCAATTGCCAAAAGATTCTCATCTTTTCTTGAGATCATCATCATCGATCATAAAACCTATGTCTTTTTGATCAATGTGATCATGCTCGATAGATCCTCCATCACTCAAGATCAACCTAAGTGTTCCCTGTATTATGTAGTGCCTAACATTTATTTTACTGGTGGCGAGTTAATTATCATGATCAAATACATGCACTCTACATCGTTGCTTAAGTCAAGACTCGACTCAATCTTAGTCTAAAAATGAAATAACAAAAAATAAAAAGGAACATAAAAGGAAACGGGATAGTAGTCCGTATGTTTTTCATCTTTCTTTTTTTTTAATATATTTTTTTGTATTTTTCTTGATTTTTCGATTTTTTTTTCATACACTCTTGCCCTACCATCCAAAATAATACATCATAGGGGATTTGCATTCCCCTTACACTTGAATCTTTACATAACTTTACAATCACTATTCTAATGACTCGAATTGAGATAATCGAAAAACTTGGAGAACTTTTAAAATGTTTAGCACGTATGGGGGTAATAATGTTGCTCTTCCCCATTACTCCATTACACTAGTACTTTTACCCATGAGTCCCAATCGTCCCAAAACAATATGTACAAGGATATGACTTAACTTAGCAACCATGTAATTGACTAGATAATTAACTAAGGGTTTAACAAATGTTGTCACAATAATGCACCAAAGGTGGGTGCATACAAGGTAGGCTAAGGCGATTTGGGTGTACATTTAGTGGGGTGTAACAAATTCTCACTTTGAGTAAGATGCTCAAAGGTCGAAACGAAAGATAGGCTCGGAGGGGTGTACTAGGGGTATCGTGTACCAAAAGTGGATACAACGCAAAGAGTGTGGGAAAATTACTTGACCAATGAAGTCAATGTAACTATAACAAATATACGGGTGTAAAACAATGGGTTAATCCTAATTCCTCTTATCATGTAGTAAATCTTAACTACACGAATGTAGTCTCACTTGTGGATTTGAGATGG
>LBNU01036219.1:10357-33142 GCA_014162995.1 Artemisia annua | reverse complement strand
CTAGTACGACGGTTGTAGATTCGAAATCCTTTTGAGTTTTCACAATATCCAATGAAGATACCGACGTCAGCCTTTGCTTTAAGATTTCTAAGATCATCACGATCATTATTTGGATAGCATAGGGAACTAAATACATGAAAGTGTTGTATGTTAGGCTTTCGTTTGTGAACAATTTCATACGGTGTGACTTTGTGACGTTTATTGATCATACAACGATTTTGGGTGTAACATGCGGTAGAGACGGATTCTGCCCAAAGATAATCTGGTAATTGAGCATTAATGAGCATCTTTCGTGCAGCTTCCACTAACGTTCTGTTGTGTCTTTCGACCACTGCATTTTGTTCGGGAGTCCGTGCAATTGATGTTTGATGTTCAAACCCAACTTTCTCAAAGTAATCACGACGGGTTTGATTCTTAAATTCAGTTCCGTTATCTGTTCTTACGATTCTGACTGTGTTGCGAAGTTGAACCTGAATTTTCGTGAGAAAGGTGATTATCATCGATGGAGCTTGATCTTTGCTTCGAAGAAAGTAGACCCAAGTCCATTTGGAGAAGTCATCGACTATCACAAGAATGTATCGTTTCCCATTAATCGTTTGTACTCGCATTGGTCCACATAAATCCATATGAAGAAGTTGAAGATGTGATCGGTACTTGGTTCTGGTTTAGAACTTAGATGTGCACGTTTGCTCTTTCCTTCTTCACAAGCGGGACATAAGTGATCTTTTGCATATCTGAACCTTGGAAGACCGTCAACTAGTTTATGGCGAGCAAGATCAGTCATAGTTTTGAAGTTGAGATGTGACATGCGTTGGTGCCATAACCAGGATTTTGTCGATTCAGCCTTTGAAAGTAGACAAATGGGAGAGGAAGCGGTCATGTCGGACATTGAAATTGTATAAAGACTGTTTCCATGTGTGCCGGACATGAGATAATTTCCTTGTAGATCACGAACAAAGCATGCTTTCTCCCTGAATGCAACTTCCAGATCACCATCACAAGATTGACCAACTGAAAATAGATTGTGACCGAGGCCTTCAACATAATAAACACGACTAATTTTGATATTCCCACTGACATAGTCCCCATATCCCATAATTGCAGTGAAATGATCATTCCCGAATCTGACAGTACCAATGAACTTTGAGACAAAGTTTCTTAACAGTTTGAGATTGCCTGTCATGTGTCGGGAGCATCCGCTATCAACAACCCAGAGAACAATTTGCACCACCTGCATCACATAAAAGAGACGACGATGGTACAATGGTAAGGGTGGAACCCGAAGAAGTTGTGGGTTCCGTTGGGTTAGCAGCACACATAATAACAATTTTAGGAATCCATTTAAAGTTATGTGTTCTTTGTAACCAACGTTGCCAATTCCAACTAGATTTAGCCTTTTTCACAGTGAATTCGCTAAGTGATGGCATGTTCCTAAGGTTATTGTTCGCAACTAGTGGGTGGACTACATCATTCTTAGAAACTACACAAGGCATAAGTCCTAGCACAGATTTTGAAAGATTAGTGGGCCTAGATTTCCTGCCTGATGTACATTTCTTAAAATGAGATAAAAGAGATTCGCAACACATTTAGAATGATCACCAGATAACATACTCTTACGACAAAACACATATGAAGCATTAACATTCAAAGAATTCAAAGGTTCATCATTCGTTACACAACGATTAGGATTACAATTTGCCAAATCAGAATCTAAATCTAGTGCACGATGAGTGTTATTCAAATTCCTAGGGTATTCTTCTACTTCAGAGGCTTCTAGTGTCTCTCTTCTACGTTGCAAAATCCTATTCTTCCTTTTCATACGTTTACGCTTGGATCTGCTAACGCTATGAGTGGCAACTATTCCTGTAGAAGTGGAAGGATCCATATTAGACTTATGAGTGTGTTGTTCTATATTGGTTATGTCTAATGAGTACATTCCTGGTGCAATAACTTTAGTGTTGACAGATTTTCCTTTTTCAAGTTTACGTATTTTCTCTTTCAACTCAATGATAATGTGCTTTTTATCTGAATTTCACTTTCGAGCTTTCCGTTTAAATAGAGATAGTTATCTCGACTCTTTTGCCAATAGTCTGTAACTTCTTCCAATTCTGCAATTTCCTTTTTATATTTTGATATTTGACTTTTTAATTCCTCATTTTCTTTTTGAAAGGTTGTGGAAGTGTTAAGACTTTGCATTTTTAGTTCGAAATCAAGACTTTGATTTTGACACCATTCAAGCTTTTTGTTGAGTTGAAAAAACTCATTAGAAAGTTTGTTTTGAACATCATCGTTGTGTTTTCGGAGATTCACATTTTCATCTTTTAATGTCACAATTTGTTTAGACAACAACTCAATATCATCACAGTGATCATCAACAAGCATAGAAGTACCAGATTCATAAAGAGAATTCATAATCACAGAAATTATATCAGCACTAAGAACATGTTCCAAGAGTCGATCAGCTTCTTTTTGTAAAAATTGATTTCGACGTTTTTGGTTTAAAATCGCTTGTTCAGATTCTTGAAACACATTCATTATGTTTTTGACTTCCCTGTTAAGTTCCTGTTCCCATTTCTGAGCATATGAATGCAAGCATTGAAGACTTGGAGAAATTTGTGTTTGTAACATTTCCCTTCTTTCTTTCGCAACAGGGGAAAGAAAGTTAGCAACAGTAAGTTCTGAATTTTTCACAACAGCATGTTCCATTGATTGAATTTCATTTGTGAATGATTTAAAGTATTGAAATAAAGTAGAATCAGTTAACATGCTTAGCTTCTTTTGTAAATCGTTGTTATGTTGAAGTATACTATCTAAGCACGTTTTATGATCTGCTTTAGTTTTGAAATGATGGAGTTGTGATTTATAATGCTCAAGTTCCTTTGTTAGTGCCACATTTTTGTCTCTCAACTTTGCATTCAGTGCTTGACATTGGATATTTTGATTTTGACTGGTCATAAGTAACATTCTCCATTCAGCGTCTGAATTAGTCAAAGGTGCATGTGGTTCAATTTGATCATTGTTATCATGTGCATTGTGCGTAATTGTTTCATCAAATGTAACATCTGGGTTTATTTGATCAGCATCAAGTATTACCACTGTGGACATTTGATCAATTACGTGAGTAGATAACATAGAATCTGTTTGAACAACTTGTTCCTCGTCTGAGACAGAAGCAGAAGGAGAAACAATGTCATGTATCAGGCATGGATTAGAATCATCTACCTGATACTGGTCATTGGTGTCATAGATAGGACTGGAATCACTTACTTGGATTACCTGTGTGTCAGCCATCAGTAGCATAGCATCAGTTCCATCTAAGTCATTTTTGACAGAAGCATGAGAGTTGTTGTTAGATACTATGTGATCAATCTCAGGAGTAGAGTTGCGTGCTTCATTGTGAAGTGCCGAAAGATATGCTTGCAGATAATATGCACTTCCATGAGGTTTGCTAGATGTCTTATCCATGTACGTAGTATCATCTTCAAGCTTTACTAGATTTGGCAGTGGTGATCCTAGATAGCTATGAAGTGTGATAGGTGGAGCAGGGAGAATGCTTAGCAGGAACTTTCTTTGGAGACATGACTGTAGTAGCTGATTCATTCGGAGGTCATGGTATGATAGATGCATGAGTTCAAGACGTTTCCACATTTCATGAGCACTGGCGTCATAGTCCATTTTAGAGTAGATGGAGTTTGGAAGGCCTGTTATGATGTACCAAACAGCTTGTTGATCAGCATCGTATTGATCTAGGTCAGAACCAGTGAAAGTGTCTCTAGTTTGTAGATCAATGAACCAGTTGAGTCAGCAATGAATTTCATTTGATATGGTCCTTGAAGAATGGATTTCAAGATGAGATCAGCTTGTGGACGACCGTTAACCCATTGTAAAAATCATCGTTTCCAAAAAATGTAGTTACCAGGTAACAACATAGGTGGATTTGTTTCATTACCAAAGTGTAATACATGACGAGGGTCGGTACTGTGACGTGGAGTATAAGGAGAGTTTGAGTACGGTAGTTGAGACACACTAGTACAAAAATGGCCTATCGTCACACATGGTCGATTTCAAACGGTCACACTGTAACATATTTACGTGACTAAATGTATGAAAATAAAATAAACAGCCACACTCTATCCGACTTGTGTGACCATTTCGGAAGATATATGTGACACCATTTTGTGTATTTATGTGACTAGAGGGTAATTGGTATATATTTTTGGATCATTTAGTCACGTTTAATTTGGGACGTGTGACCGATACAAATCAGCTTTAAGCATTAGTCACACTACAGATATACATATGTGACAAATATATGTCACACAATTGAAGAGTGTGACCAAAATAGATATATGGTCACATGAAGCAATTGCGTATGTAGCTAAATTATATAGTCAAGTTTGTCACACATTATTTAAACGTGACTGTTATTCTTTGCTAAATATTTAGCCACATATGAATTTGAAATGTGTGACAACTTTAAAGTAAGTTTGAAGCGTTAGTCACGATATGCACTTAAAAGTGACAAATATATGTCACACACTTAAACAGTGTGACCAAATGTGATATATAGTCACACATTTATATCTAAAATTAGTCTTAAAAAGTTTTTCTCAAAATTTGGTCCTCCCCCAAAATATTTTCATTATATCCCGCCCTAATTTTCACCAAAATCAAAATCACATTTTTGGATTATCTCTCCAACCTTTCACATTAAGCCACACCCATACTTTTTCCCCAAAATCAAATTGCCCCGCCATCCATCTTTATCTTTTTTCTCATATCTCACATCATCTTCGTAATATATTCTCCCCAAAAATGTTGATATTCCTCAGCGGGAGATACTTTTCACTTTTCCCTCTTCTGAGTTTCAATTGAACAAAAACCCTAACATAAAAAAGTCAGCCATTCTCTTATCATTCTTCTAATAAAAAAAACTACCGCCACTGCTTCTACAATCTCTGTGATACCCTTTCTCACATGATCGTCTCCATTGTTATACCTCGTATTCAAGAAGGTCAGTTTGTGTTTCATTAATGTCATTCTGTTTCTAGGGTTTTAAGTCAACTGGATGTTTCATCGATCTGTTTATAGGGGTTTTCAAGCGACGGCACACCAAGATGAAGTATCCCATCGTCTTCGTTGCCACCACACTCGCCGGAGCTAAAAGTCTCAGGCCATAGGATAGAAGATCTGCACAATTTTGCTTTTAATTTATGTGGATTTAGGTATATCTTTTTGCTCACACTGTTTTCATTTTGATAATTTGTTCAGACACCTCCTAAATGTCATATAATTCTTCTTCAGGATATTCGTGTTACTAGGGATGAACCCGCCACAAAGATAGATGGTTCCACTAGAAACACCTTGCTAATCGCTTTCCAATAACAAAGGAAGAGGCGTAGTTGGTAAGATTTTTCATCCCCTTGGGTCTCAAAGGAAAACCAACCGATGGGTTTAAAAGAATTTTGTTAAAAAGATTTGGGTTACATTTACTTATGAATGGGCCGACTAGGGGTTTTTGTTATTTAGAGGGTGTTTGGATTAGCTTATTTTTGCAGCTTATGGGCTAATAAAACATGACTTTTAAATTTTATTATTGCTGAAAGTTATTGTATGCCAACTGTTTGATAATTTGATATTTTAGGTAGTTACATTGAAACTTAGATAATAATGATAATATGGGTACATAAGTGTGAACCAGTTATTGTTTGTTGTAAGCTTAAGGCTGAACTGTTATTCACCTAACCCTACCCGACACTGCCCATCTCGATGCACACCAAAGTATGACTCGTTTCAGCCTGAACTCGCCTTGACCCCTTATCCAACCTACCTGACCTGCCCCTTTTGTCAGATCTAATGTATAATGTTTATTCTGGAGTCTAATTCTAATGTTGCAAACAACTCTGCTCCATCCGGATTAGGTCGGCCTAATTAGTCTCTTGTTTGTTCCAAAAAATAAATTCACTATGCATTATTGAGATTGTTAATGTATTATAATGTACACGCAGGGACATTGTCGATCCATGAAGAAAATATTCATGGTAGTTGTCTGTACAGCAATGTTTTATATCGTGTACAGAACTACTATTTTTCAGCATTCGCAGACAGAGGTATGGCACTGCCAATAAGTTCATTTAAAGCCATCATGTTGATCATATGATACTTTGTTTTGCACCAATTCATTTGCTTTAAATATGATCATTACTTGCAAACTTAGTGATCATAGTGTTTGGACACTAACTAGTATATGCATCTCACAAGCTTGAACACGGTTATGAACTTAAGATGCTTAATAAATTTCCGATATTTTCTGCACGGCTTCACTAGTATGTATCCTTTTTCTGTTTTTCACCAGCTGGACTCAAGATTGCATCCATTCCTTACATCAAAGGTATATTTTGTAGTTCACTATAGTGTCCTAGTGTAAAATAAGAAAAGATCATTCTGTTATTGAAGTACCACGCTTTGTCCAACTGAAATTCATAATCTGTTTGTTCTTGTATTTCGGGTTCGTTATAGCATGAAACTAACGTGCATGAAACTAACGTGTTTTAATTTCTATTCTATAGGTATTTTCATTAGCTTCCACGGGCTTGAAGGGATTACCTGGTGGTATCGTTGAAGCCAAATCGGACCTGGAATTAAAGCCGTTATGGTCAAGTCATCCAAAATTGAAGGTATTTGCCACTACACTGGTCTTGTTTCAAGTAAGTGTTAACTATGAATGCCTAAATATTGTATCTAACGACGTTTCAGGTGGTTTGCAAAAAGGTTTCTGTATCCAGCTTCTATTTCCCTCGATGATTATGTATTTCTTTGGGATGAAGATCTAGGAGTGCAGCATTTTAACCCCAGAAGGTACGCAGTTGATCTAAATTTATATCATATTTTTCTATCATTTTTATCTTTCGTATTATATTCTCTTATACCCTGATTTGTTAAAGAACGTCTCACTATGAATGTTAAAGTTTTTCGCTTTATATATTTACAGATATTTGGAAATTGTTAAAGAAGAAGGGCTGGAGATATCATAACCAGCTTTAGTTTAAAAATCAACAAAGATACATCATAGGATCACAATACGGAGAAAAAGACTTAAGTTTCATAGGTTCATGAATCGGTTATCATCTGTTCCGATTATACTATCTCTTATCGTTTCTGCTCGTTAACGCTTATATTCTTGTTTACATATAGAAGGGTTTATGACCCTAATGGTAGTGTGAAATGTACACTCACTAGCAAAGGTCCACCATGTACTGGGTAAGATCTACATGAAACACTCATAAATTTTGTGCAACTATTGATATTGCTTACAACCTCTTTGATAAAATCTACATATAAACAATATTTTTTGTGTCTTGTTTTGTATGTACAAATTTGTAGAAGGAATGGCTCCAGTGTTCTCCAGAGCTGCATGGCATTGTGCTTGGCATCTTATTCAGGTTACTTTTTTACCATACACGTACCTCATCAGCTTTGGAATCATATTGCAGTTTTTACAATGAATCGCCAGTTAGTTGCAGTTACTCTTATTGATTCAACTTGAGTTCTGTTGCAAATATTATTGATTTTCTTAACATTAGTTGTTCGATTATTTGTTATTTGTTTTCATGAACCATATATAATTCTATTCATTTACTTCCAGAATGGCCTGGTTCATGGATGGGGAGCAAGAAAATGTACTTCAAGAATGTGTCAACCAACTTGAAACTGCTGAAAAGACTAGATCTTCCTTGATTTCACAGCTTAAAGAAGCACTCCAGGATCATTTCTAGTACAAAGTTAAGACTGCTAGTGTATTAGTTACAACTGTTATTTGTAAGTTAGTACGGTTGGTTCATATGGTTAGTACTGCTTATATGATAGGTATTGTATTTGAATTTGTTTAGATATATATTTGAATTTGTTTTGATATATATTGATTTCTTAAATGTGACTAAAAGATGTAGTCACACTTATTAACACTTTTGGTTACTGTTTGCTTAATTCGTTGCGTGACTAAATATTATAAAAGGCCACACAAAAGAAAATTTATGTGGCCATTGGATGATCAATAGTCACACAAAATACAAATTTCTTCACTTTAAGCAGCATATGGTCACACTTATTAACACTTTTGGCCACATTATGCTTAATTGTATGTGACTAAATACCCAAAACAAACATGATTCGTGTGACTAAATATTACAAAAGGCCACACAAAAGAAAATTCATGTGGCCATTAGATGATCAATAGTCACACAAAATACACATTTCTTCATTTTAAACAGCATATGGTCACACTTATTAACACTTTTGGCCACTTTTTTGCTTAATTGTATGTGACTAACTCCAAAAAAACAACACCCATTGTGTGACTAAATCATCACAAACGTCACATTTATTATATACTCATGTGGCCACAGACGGGAAATAGTCACACATAATACACATTTACTTGAATAAATCATCTCAAATGTCACATATATTATATATTTATGTGACCAAAGGACGAACAATAGTTACTCTCAAAAAACATTTGTGTGACTATAAAGTATTTACGGTCACTCATAATAACTAATCCAACAAAACTGGTGCCTAATTTGTCACACATATTCGGGGTTTTGGTCACTCTTTTTCGATGGAAAAGGTCACGAACTCAACAATGTGACCATATGCCACCTACGGTGGCGGGACCTTTAGTGACTCACAACGAAAAAAAAGTGTGTGACTATATGCATATCGTCACACATTTCTGGCGTGACCGATACAACTTTTTGTACCAGTGACATGATGAATGACTTGTGTGTAAATGGATCTTGTAGAAGGTATAAGTGTTATGCCAAGCCTTGAAAACTTTCCCAAGTGTGTTCTCGAAACTTTGTTGAAGAATATCTCGAAAAGCAGTCAAAGTCCAAAAGATCTCGATAAATTACCAAAGTTCTCGAAAAAACATCCAAAGTTCTCGAAAAAAACAAAATTATCGAGAAAAATTTTAAGGATTTTCGAAATCTTTGAGGTTTGTGATTTTAGCAAAGATCTCGAAAAATTGTGAAAAGATTTCGAAAAATATCCAAAGTTCTCGAAAATCAGAAGATTTCGAAAAGCTTGAGAAGATCTCGAAAATTTGACAATTTTTCGAAAAGATTACCAAAATTATCGAGATTATACAAGCTCGATAATATCCAACGAGTCGAAGTGTTTTCTTTCTTATACAAGAGAGAAAAGCACTGAGTAAGCAACGGAAACACCTTAGGAGCAAGGAACAAGGATCTCGAAAGTTTAGGGTCTAAATTTCTCGAAAATTTGTCAAAACTAGGAAAATTTTTGTTTTATTAAAAAGCAATCCAAAAACACGTTTTTAATCCAAGATTCTTGTACAACTAACCTTAAAATGATGAAATCTTAAAGAAAGTTGCAAACTTTAACCACTTTTCAAAATTTTGAAAAATTTTGAAGAATGGTACAAAAGTACGAATCTAAAATTTTTGATAAATTTTGAAACTTTGTTGGTTGTTTGAGTTTGTAACACAAGTTTTGATGAAAAAGATGTGATAAAAACACGAAACAAACAAGAAAGTAACAAACTTTAGCAAAAATAACGAGTAAAAAAATGTTTATGGTTCGTTGGTTACAAAAAACAAAGATACACCTTCTTCTAGCGATTGATACCACTTGTTAGGTCACCATATTGTAAACACAAGTATTGATTTGATAGAAATAAGATGAGAAATAGAGTTTGGTTGATTAGATCAAATATGAAGAATAAAAGTGCAAGAGTTTCTTATGAAAATGAAATAACCATCAAGAAATAGGATTACATGAGTGTCCTATTTATAGGTGAGGAGCTAGGGCAACACTTCCCTATTCCTTCCTTTCTAAAACGTATGGGCTTGAGGCCCATTGGACGTGTATTGGACTTACACGTTTACATGAAAAACATAATTAATCTAGCAACCTATTACATTTACTGAAATAACCGAGACTTGATTAAACGTTGATAAACTTAGGTCCTAACAGAAGAGTTTGGTACATAATAAGAAAAAAGTGCAAGTCTTGTACGTAGGACTTACGAATGGTATGGCAAGTCATTCGTATACTGAGGGAGGGTTGCTGACGCGTAAGCCTCACTACTTTTGATTTGGGCTTGTTCCACATATTCTTCCTCGAAGTGTATTCCAGAAAGCTCCCTTGTTTATTATGCTTGCAATTAAATGGGCATCATATTACTATGAAGCTTGTGGTTCGGAGTGTAAAAGGTTTGTTACTTTGCCGAAGCCTGCTTCTCCGCTCCGGATTCGAGACATTCTTCTTTTTTCTGATTGTGCTGGACCAAACGTGTCTTTAAATCACCTATGTGGTGTTTTTCCTTTCGTTTAGCTTGGAAAACTTTTTTGTTGGAGGACACACTCGATTCGCATGTTTCGGCTGGCTCATGGCTTTGTCCTTCGAAAGGATCGTTTTCTCCATACTCTATGTCATATTCCTCTAGTTCTTTAGCCCATTTGACCACTCTCCGTGTTCCATCAGGGCTCAGGAATGCCCTTTCGAATGGCTTATCCGTAAGTACTCTGATGGGGTGATCCTTGAAATACCATCGGAGACGCCTTGTGGCGTGAATCAAAGCTAGGATTAGCTTTTCTGATGCTGCGTAGCTTTGTTCCACATTTGGTAGAGTCCTGCTGACGAAATATATTGGTATCTGTATGCGTTTTTGCTCTATGAAAAGCATTGCACCGATTTCGTCAGGGGAAGCTGCTATGTGCAAGAACAACACTTCTCCTTTGGTTGGGGGTACAACCGTTGGCAAGGTCTCCATGCAATTCTTCCATCTTTGGAAGGATGTTTCGGCTTCCTTGTTCCATTGATAGGATATGCTGTTGGTGACTTCGTTGCGGACTTTGTAAAGAGATGAAGACCTGTTGAAGCCCTTCGATAAAAACACCTTCAGTGTTTCCAACTTTTGTTTTAGATTTTGAATCCTCCCTTGCGTTTTTTGGGTTTGCATTTCTGGGGAGGTTTCTTCATTGTTTGGACTGGTCTGGATCCTTTGCTTCACGAACGGGCGTTCGTTTGGTCCTTCCTTTTTAATACCGACAGAGCACATCATAGGATTTAGCTTTAGGTTGATCTTTCTTAGCTGTGCGAGGGTTTCTTCAACATCCTGGAGGAGATCTTCTTTTGTCTTGCTTTGCGTGACTAAGTATCCTTCACAAATTCTCAGATTCCTCCCTATCTGTTTTTCGAAGACCCTTCGAATCAGCCGATTGTAGGTGGCTTCGGTATTCCGCAAACCGGAGGGCATTCTTTTGAAGCAGTAGGAGCTTCTGCCTACATGAAAGGCTGTTTTTTCTTCGTCTTCTTCCACCATCTGTATTTGATGGCATCCCATATTCGTACTAAGGAAACATTCCCAACGAACTCCCAGCAATAATTGTTGTTCTTTTGTAGATAAATAGCTTTCTTTTTTACAAGCTTTGTTAATGTCTTCAAAATTGACCTGTATTATCCATTCTCCACTTCTCCGTTGGGCTGCAATTGGATTAGTAACCCACCTCGGGTTTTCTACCCTTCGGAGTATTCCTGCCACTGTGAGTTTTCCCACTTCTTCCTTAATTGATGCGCTTCGTGTAGGTGTCACCTGATGGGGCCTCTGCTTAACCGGTTTGATGTGTTTGGATTCATTGAGTCTGTGTTCCGTGTTAAAAGGCCTGCCGCCAATTCTAAGCAACCTCGGAACCCCTGTTATGTCTGAATATTCTCCTAAGAACACATCTCCATAGGCTTCGAGCAGTTTTCCAAGTCCTTCTCTGAGGGAGGTGGGGAGTTGTTTCCCCATTTCCACTTTTCGTACTGAGTGAGATTCGTGTAGTGCCTCATGCTCCTCGGAGACGGAGCCTTCTCTGATATCCATCGTACGCTTTCGATTACTTTCTTTCTTAACCTTTTGGGCTTCCTGGCGCTTCCCTTCGTGATAACTGGAGAATATAGTTCCGACACTATTCGCGGTTTGGAATTTCACTGTTGCATGCACCGTGGAGACTACAATGCCCATCTTTTGCATGGCAGTTCGTCCGATTAACATGTTGTAGGGTGACTTGGATCTTACAATGACAAAGTTGAGGATCTCGGTCCTCGCAAACTTTCCACTTCCAAGTGTTACCTCCAGGGGTATTTCTCCCAAAGGCCACGATCGTTCCCCAGAGAAACCTACCAGAGGCATTCTTGACTCTACTCGTTTAGATCTGACCGTAGGGCTGAGTTTCCTAAAGCAATGTTCGTAGATTACCTCGCAAGAACTTCCACAGTCCATATAGAATTTGTTAACCTCCACATTCGAGACTACGACCTTAATGATCACTGGATCCTTTGAAGGGAGTTCTCCGGCTTCGGACGGAAATGTTATTTCTCCTGCATCGTAGGTTTCCCTTTCGAAGGCCTTTCTTTTCAATTGGGAGGAGTCCCATCGAACCATTAGGATGAGAGCTTCCTGAGGTGTATTATCCTTTCCCAGTTGCGTATCAGTGACTTTCTCTTTGCCCTTTCTTATCCCTTTTACAAGATGTGTTAATTGCCCGGATCTTACTGCCTCTTCTATCTGCTTTTTTAGCTCTCGACAACTATTTTTTTCATGACCAAAGTCTTCATGGAAGTGACAATACTTAGTAGTATCTCGGTTCTTGCTTTTTCCCACCATGCGAGGGGGTGGTTCGAAGGCTTTGGCAGCTTTCTCTGTCGCTAAAATCTCTCTCGGAGACTTCGTGAGGTTCCCCAATAAGCCGTGGTTCGGACCCTTGTTGTAGGGAGTAAACCTATTATGACTTTTGTGTTTGTTCTTCTGTCCTTCCCACGAAGGCTGCTTCGCTCCCTTATTGTTCTCCACCAGAGCTCCATTGTTAGATACCTCTTTGGCCTCTATCCACATGTATGTTTTTTTCCATCAGGCCTTTGTAGGTTGCCAGAAGGTCCTTGGATAAGAATTGTAACACCCCAACCCGACATGGGTAGAAGTATCACATTATGGTGGCATATCAGAACATACAACGCAAGCGGAAGACTTATAAACATAAAGTTACAAAGGCTATTCTAAATATTACAAAGGAAATACTAACTCTATACAAGAATGAGAAAACCAAAACTAAATACAAACTCCAACTATGTCTAAATGAAGCCAAAGCCAACTAGTCCAGATGCAAAGGGTATCTATCGTCAGGGTAGTCTAGTAAGAGCTCCTACGCACTCTTCACCCAAACCCAGCTTCCAACCTAAAACCTGCCGTAGGAAAAGAAATGCGGCTGAGCTTAAAAATCCCAGTGAACAGATATATAACAAAGCAAATGGATAAACGAAACGTATATAAGTATGAGAAATAGGAAATCATAAGCTTCTGCTGAAAGGAATATCATCTGTCAAATGAATAAGAGAGCAACGATCAACTGAACAAATATCATAATTCCACTGAATAAAGCATCATAAAGATATCAAGTGCAAGCATAATCAGATAGTAGTAAGAATCAAAGAGTACGTATCCAACAAAGGCTTGTCCACCAGAGACACTCGAATGGACAAAAGAAATAAAGGAACGCCACGAGCCGACCTACCAGAGACACTAGAATAGGTCTAATCACATAATCACATATTCGTCAATTCATAGGGTGTACATAGAGGGGCGACCTCCAAGTACCAGACGTGAAAGGGGTACAGGGCACATACAGCCAGTCACAAAATCAAACCATATCATATCATATCAAACATACCTAGGATGCATCCATACGCCCCTACAAACAAATCATACATATACAAAGTGGCCAAGTGATCACATATCATATCATAAACAGACGGGGACGCCGGGGACTAATCACACCACCCCAGATAGTGTCATGTCATCGGTGCCTCGATCACACGCCCATGGTACCTCCATGAGTAGTTAGTAAACTCGGGCATCAGAACAGAACATATCAGAACAAACAAAGCAAAGCTATCCATAACAGAATGCTCCCAGAGCATAACAAAACAGAATTCTCCCAGAGCATAATATAACTGAGTCTCATAATTATTAGTAATCACATAATCATAATCAAAGTGGATAGCAAATCAGAATCAAATCAGAGGAATCATAGCAAAGGCTCATATCAAACGAATCATATCAAAAGGGATCATAGTAAAGTCAAGGATCGAAAGTCATGAGAAGTCCCTACTGAGAAGGGATAGAATATCTGTACCTCAAACTGCAAACGAAACCATATCAGAAACAAGGATAGGAAGTTACTCCTTCTTCAGCGAATCTACATAAATTAACGATCCTCTTATTATTATAAGCTCATTTTAAATTAGATTACTCATTTTAGGTTTCTTTCTATTTTTAGAAACTTTCCATTTTTAGCAGGTTTCCCGAATTAGCAATTTTCCATATTTATTAAGTTCTCGAAATTGTAATTTGATACTTTAAGGTGACCAATGACAACTAAGTTTAATGGTTAATAATGACTAAAATAGTAGTTTAGAGTTTATTACGTCGATTTATCCAAGTTTAGGGTTATAAATATAAATTATCAAAATTTAATGTCAAATGAATTATTTTAAGGTTTTTATTATAATTTTATATTAAAAATATAATTTTAGACCCCGTCATTTCATAATTTATTTAAACGCACTCTCGACATTAATTTAGACCGCGACAACCAAAGATACAATTTTCACATGTATAATCACACGACTCTCATATATGTATATACACGACACAATAAACACTCTTATGCATACACACGCTTCAACAATGCCCATACAAAATGACTAACATGCATTCCTTTTTAGTATGACTTAATATTCCATTTCAATATTATAACCACATACACTACTCACTCTCTAATTATCAAGCATTACCCACGCATACCACTACCATTACACGAGTTAAACACAAGACCCAAAGACTCCATGCACAACATTTAAGTCGACACACACATGTACGATTACACACCAATTCCCTCATAAAACCCCACATCTCCAAACCATTTCCCACGTAAAACATGCATGCTACTATTCTTATTTCTTATTGTTTATTTCCAGATTGTAGTCACATATAGCAAAGGCTCATATCAAACGAATCATATCAAAAGGGATCATAGTAAAGTCAAGGATCGAAGGTCATGAGAAGTCCCTACTGTGAAGGGATAGAATAGCTGTACCTCAAACTGCAAACGAAACCATGTCAGAAACAAGGATAGGAAGTTACTCCTTCTTCAACAAATCTACATAAATTAACGATCGTCTTATTATTATAAGCTCATTTTAAATCAGATTACTCATTTTAGGTTTCTTTCTATTTTTAGAAACTTTCCATTTTTAGCAGGTTTCCCGAATTAGCAATTTTCCATATTTATTAAGTTCTCGAAATTGTAATTTGATAATTTAAGGTGACCAATGACAACTAAGTTTAATGGCTAATAATGACTAAAATAGTAGTTTAGAGTTTATTATGTCGATTTATCCAAGTTTAGGGTTATAAATATAAATTATCAAAATTTAATGTCAAATGAATTATTTTAAGGTTTTTATTATAATTTTATATTAAAAATATAATTTTAGACCCCGTCGTTTCATAATTTATTTAAACGCACTCTCGACATTAATTTAGACCGCGACAACCAAAGATACAATTTTCACATGTATAATCACACGACTCTCATTTATGTATATACACGACACAATAAACACTCTCATGCATACACACGCTTCAACAATGACCATACAAAATGACTAACATGCATTCCTTTTTAGTATGACTTAATATTCCATTTCAATATTATAACCACATACACTACTCACTCTCTAATTATCAAGCATTACCCACGCATACCACTACCATTACACGAGTTAAACACAAGACCCAAAGACTCCATGCACAACATTTAAGTCGACACACACATGTACGATTACACACCAATTCCCTCATAAAACTCCACATCTCCAAACCATTTCCCACGTAAAACATGCATGCTACTATTCTCATTTCTTATTGTTCATTTCCAGATTGTAGTCACGTATACATTGTAGCCCCTTCATTTACGTATACAACATGCACACTCCATCATTATTCTTAAATTTTATTTCAGATTTGATGTCAATATTTTAGATCAAAAAGAGTGTTCTAATGACCGTATAACAAAACATATTCGAATGCATCCAAAATGAAATAAGTCGACACGTATATACTTTCACATAAAATCACACATAATCTAAATCCTTTTCACATCAACAAACATATTCGCACCATCTTTAAGTACTTATATTTATTTCATGTTTTAGACCGCTTATTCAAGAGCTTATTAGGGTGACATGACCAGGTTTAAAGCGTAACTAATAACTGGATTCTACACATATATCACAACATATTACACACACGAATCGCTTATTCTATTCTTTCAGTAACATGCATGCGACACAACTCGAAGCCGAAACCCCGATTTAAACCATGCGACACCAAACTGATCCAAAACTCTTAATTCCTTTAATCAGATTCAAAATGTTCAAACCCATATGTTTATACTAGATTTCATGTTTTCATGTGATAAATATTCATCCATACAACTATATTATATCAAGTTTTCATGTTACAACATATACGTATATTATATGTATCGAGTGGGTTTCGAAACAGAATCAAGAGAGTGTACCTTTAATCGAATGTTAGATCGAGAAAACAACAAGAATATGTGTGAGATGATCACATGAATCAAAAGAGTAATGTCGAGCCTGAATTCCATTGTACACGCTCACTACGAAATCAAAATTCCAACGAATCAAGACTGAATCAACCGCCTTCAACAAGGTCGAACCAAGTACAACCCATGACCAAGACTTAGCTCGTATGGTAACTTGAAAGATGGACGTAGAAAACCATCCCATGCAATCACACACGTCTTGGGCTGAATCAAAAGGAATCGAAAAGACGATAAGGACACACCACCACGATCTCTCCACCTTTAAATCTCCTTCGTAACTTGACTTCTTGAAACGAAAATAGAAGCTGCCATTTTCTTGTGTTTATTAGAGTTTTATGAATGAGAGTGAAATATGTGAAATACGGTTTACATAAATGGGGGAGATATAGGGGAGTAATGCCGTTTTGTAGATTTGTTGTGAGAGGAAAAGTCAGAGTCGGTTGGCATATATGGGGAGAAGCACTTAAATATCGCCAAGTCAAGAGGAATAAAAGGGGACTAATTCTTTATCAACATTTAAAATGTGTATAAGTGTATATGTACTGTGTACAAAAAATAAATAAATTCAGAAGTTGGACCTTAAACGGAGGTAGTCGTGACATTATATGAGATTAGGTTAAGTTGATTTATGTATAATTTAGATTTAGGATCTTTTATTTGTAATTTAATCTTCAAGACATAAATATTTAATTTAGCCAAACGTTCATAGACTTTAGCGTATAGACATTAGGGTATATTCGTATTGGAAGTTCAAATCTCGTTTCATATTTTGTGGTTTCAATATACAAGGTTCATGTAGTTAGGTTTATTTCACGAACTTATGGAAATTTCAAATTGTATGGGAAATTTAAGAAAGACGAATTCTCGGGTTTTTCAATTCTTCCCCTCTAAAAAGAAAATTTTTGTCCACGAAAATTGAAGTCGCAAAAGTTAGACGGAGACGTAGCAATTCAAAAAAGAATTTCACAATTAACCTCACGTTTGGGGGGGTCCTTTCAACAGAATCTTTACAAACAGAATATTTTCTCATGACTCGATCCCGACAACAAGGATAGCCCCAGGCTGTCCACATAATACAAATCATAACAAATCTGATTCCAGCGAATACGAAATAAATGCGTAGCAGATGACAGATGACAGATGATAGTTGAAATCTCACAAGGAGATACATGAAACATAAATACCTACAAATCACATATGGAGATAGCACTAAACGATAAATCTTCATCAAGTCCTACCAAATTCTGAACGAACAAAGGAATTCGCCAAAGTCGAAGGAGCACATATCAAATCATCAAACGTATCCAGAATCTCATCAAGGGATGGGTAACATAATCACATTGACGTTCCAAATCACAAATCAGATATCAAAACATATCAAATGCATAACCGAAGAGATAGAATAATCGTATGGATAAGAACGAATCCAAGATCTAATGCGTCGCGAACCAACTTCTTCAAATGTCGAGACATCTAACTCTTCTGCACCTCTTCTGAAATTGTGAACCAAAAATGCAATTCTCTGTCACGATGATTGTAGGTGAACCATGTAGCTTGAATGATCTTCGGCCAGAAGAAATCTCTCCCCATCTTCCAAGTAAGCCGTCCTAGTCAATGTTCCACTGTAATTCCACTCGTGTTGTCCTTCCTCCTGTGCGTTGAAATCTCCGATGTAGTCACCACCATCTTCATACCATCCCGTCTGGCTCCTGCTTCAAGACTCTATACATATTAGTACAACTAAGATGAATAGAGGTGATAAAACCTTTCACTTCAAACTGCTCCCTTCCATCGCAGAAATTCAACACCGAAAACGAAGATGAGTCTCGTGTTTCTCTTTCGTCTCTAAACACTCTAATATGTCATACTATGACAATTTGTCCAAGTATTCATGAAAGGCACGATTTATCAATTTCATAGGAATAGTCATAGTGGTAGCCAATACAATTAGCATTACGACGTTCATAGAGATCACAACGAATACGAAAATAAATTTCTAAGAATATCCCGTTCCTTTCACAAAATAAGACACGATTCAGCTTCCAACAATTAATATCATATCATTCTCCTCCAAGAATAAAACAAAAACACACAAAGGTACACAACGAACGTTCCCAACAAATCGAATAACTCTCAAGGCGAGTTTCATTAGAGAAGTATCTTCACAGCAGTGGGGAAATCAACGCACGAGTTTTAGAACGAGGTGGTCATAAATGATTGTCAGGTTAAGAATCATGGTGTAGAATATGAATTTCACAGAACGTCAAAGGTGACAAACTTAAAATGACAGTCGTCATCATCATAATACTCAGGCAACAAATCAAAATCCAGAATAATATCGAATCGAACATCTCCAATGTAAACAGATTAGCACCATAAACTCGTCTCCAAATATCTCCAGAACGCATCGGACAATCGAATATACACGATGAAAAATCACAAAACATTCATAGGGGTGGAATAGGTAAGGTCAAAAAAATCAGCAATGAAGAAAGAATCAAAAGCAGGGAGAAGTCATAGAATGTGTCGAACACGTAGGATTCATACATACGCGATTCTCCGAACTAACGAAAGTCATCTAACGAATGTTAAACGAATCAAGAATCGAAGTTCAAAAGAAAGTGATAACTCCAGGAAATGAAACTTATAAGACATACTACAAAGTCTAAAGGCATCCTAAACACATGTCGCAAATCTTGATAAGTCTTCTAAGTCTCCGAAACGAATGATCTTGTCAGAGCTTAACGAAAAGCAAAGGCATAAATCAGAGTAAAGCGGAAGCAAGAAAACCAACGTCTGATCATATATCTACCCAATCCTCACTAGTCATACTAAAGCTCTTAAGGGGAGAAACTTAAGGCAAAACCTTCCAAAGTTATTCCTAAAGCTTCTAAGGTACAAACCTAAGGGTCCAAAACTTCACAGGCCATAACTTATGTACTACAAGTCACAGCCTGGGCTCTGATACCATAATTGTAACACCCCAACCCGACAAGGGTAGAAGTAANTCGTAGGGCCTGCGGGCTCTACGTATGAGTGGGTGTAAGGTGATATGTTCGCGGGAACATTATGGTATGGATTTCAAGGAGGGGGTACCCCTGAAGAGGGTTGGTTAGTGTAAAAAGGATAGGGTGTACTCGCATTCGGAGGATAACCATTATACATGGTATACGGAGGGTATATCAGGGGATGGTTATGGGGTACGGCAGTTTGTGAGGGATACTGATTTCCAGGTTGCCCATTCATGGAGGGATAAAGGTTTGGAGGATAACTTTGAGCTGGAAACTGGGGATATAGACCAACGGGAGGGAGACTTCCTCCTGTGTTGACTGAACCTGGGTTACCTCCCACACCAGATGCATGGGAGGGCTGCAGCGGAATTCCTCCTTCGGTTCTCCCCAGATGTGCTGCTAGTAGTAGAGGTAGATTTACCCCCGTGATTTCCCTCTGCTGGCTCCTCCCATTAGAGCCCTCGGCAACAGTTCCTTCCCTCCTAGTGGGAGTTCTTTCGGGGACTCCCTCAAAGCCTACATTCCTTCCTCCAGCCCTTCGACCCGCAGGAGACCCAATACGCAGGATGGGGTGATGATCCCTAGGGACCGAAGGCCTCGGTTCCATCTCGATCTCCTCGTCATATTTATCGCTGGAGTATTCCAACTCCCTTCTTATCTCCGTGTTTCTAACTTGCCTCCTTCGAGCCCTTAACAAGGACTCTAGCTCTTCGTAATTAGCATCGACAAAGGCACAGCTAATGATGGGCTCTGGATTAGCTGATGTTGATGCGTGGTGGTTGGGTGTTATTTCAGGGTGAGATCGTGTGGTAAAGGTGGAGGCCGTGATTGGCGGAAGGTTGTTGGTGTCAGTTATGGGTAAAGGGGTTAAAGAAGAGAAACCCGGTGGGGGTGTAACCTCTCTTTCTGGATTCATGCCGGAATAATAGTGAGTGTATTTGACTTGGTTATTTTACTTGGAAATAACGGGACTAATTGTAGCGCGTCCCACGGATGGCGCCACTGATTGTACAATAATTTGCACTACCAGGCCTTCTACACCATAGAAAGTTTTAGGAGGCTAGCCAGAGCCTTCGATTATGTAGGTTTCAATCAGACTCGAAGGGTGATCCTTCGAGTTAATCGGAGGGTACATCATCAGTATTCAACTCACCATATCTGTTATAGTGAAGAGTTGACTAGCCCACAAGGTTGTGGCTTGTGGTAAAGGCAGTGGAAAAAGCATAATTGGTAATCAACTCACCAAGATGATGACTGTATTCCATCAAAGAGTTGGCTAGTCCAAAAGCAAATGACTTTTGGTAAAGACATATCAAATCCGTTGATAGCTGATGGTTTCCTAAAAATCATATGGTTATCAATGTACCATAGTATTATACTGAAACATTGGCTACTCCAGAAGTGATGGCTATCTGGTAAAGAGACATCAAATCCATTCAATTTTCAATGATTCACCTCTCACAGGAGTTCATACACCTGGAAGTGATGAGAATAGTATGAAACTTTTGATTTGATGTACATATTGTCAATGTTGCTGCAAAGATCAGATGGTACTCAAGATTTGAAGATTGCTGCAGAAATCTCAAGATTCAACAAAAGTTGCAGCTCAAAATAATTCCATTGGAGCTTACATTCAAAAATCCTCAAGGCATTTTTGAAGAAAGGAACTTGAAGATCATGGAGCATGAAGATCAAGTTAGGGGAGGATTGTTGGGAATTATTTGTAACAGACTTAAAAGCCTAAATAGTCTAGTTAAGTCGGGTAGATAGTTAAGTCTGCCAGTACAAAGTTAAGTCTGGTCAGCATTAGTTAAGTCTGTTTATGTTAGTTCAGTTAAGTCTGTTTTGCTGAACAAGTTAGATATCTTAGGAGATATTATAGGAAAGGATATGCACACGGTTAGATATCTTAGGAGAAGATACGCATGCATCCTTTCACACGTTTGTAGAATTAGGGTTTCCTTATAGTATAAAAGGAACCCTACGGCATTGTGCTTAATGCCAAGTTTTCAAGAAATTAATAGAATACAAAGTTAGTAATTCTCTGTGTTGTTCTTACTTTTTGTGTTAACATTCCACATTAACATCAAGTATACATTGCTTAGAGTTTCTCATATAGATAGTTTGGGTTTATCCAAGGTGTCTATTGTCTTACAAAGGCTGCTAAGATCCAAATCTTTGGACCTACACTAATCGTCTTAAGTATAGATTTGAATGAAAAACATCACACTGGTACAAAAAGTTGTATCGGTCACGCCAAAAATGTGTGACGATATGCATATAGTCACACACGTTTTTTTTCGTTGTGTGTCACTATAGGTCCCGCCACCGTTGGTGGCATATGGTCACATTTTTTAGTTCGTGGCCTTTTCCATCGAAAAAGAGTGACCAAAACCCCGAATATGTGTGACAAATTAGGCAAAAGTTTTGTTGGATTAGTCAGTATCAGTGAACGTAAACACCTTATAGTTACACGAATGTTTTTTGAGAGTAACTATTGTTCGTCCTTTGGCCACATAAATATATAATATATGTGACATTTGAGATGATTCTTTCTAGTAAATGTGTATTATGTGTGACTATTTCCCGTCTTGTGGCCACATGAATATACAATAAATGTGACGTTTGTGATGATTTAGTCACACAATGGGTGTTGTTTTTTTGGAGTTAGTCACATACAATTTAAAACAAAGTGGGCAAAAGTGTTAATAAGTGTGACCATATGCTCTTTAAAGTGAACAAATGTGTATTTTGTATGACTATTGATCATCAAATGGCCACATGAATTTTATGTTTGTGTGGCCTTTTGTAATATTTAGTCACACAATGCATGTTTGTTTTGGGTATTTAGTCACATACAATTAAGCAAACAGTGGCCAAAAACGTTAATAAGTGTGACCATATGCTGTTTAAAGTGAAGAAATTTGTATTTTGTGTGACAATTGATCATCCAATGGCCACATTAATTTTATGTTTGTGTGGCCTTTTGTAATATTTAGTCACACAAACCATGTTTGTTTTGGGTATTTAGTCACATACAATTAAGCAAACGGTGGCCAAAAGCGTTAATAAGT
>LBNU01036218.1:58931-92806 GCA_014162995.1 Artemisia annua | reverse complement strand
CAAATAGTCACAATGGTTCACCAAAAGGTGCAATTAGCGACGGTTTAACGATGACTTAACGACAGAAAAAGCGTCGCTAACTGAAACCTTTTCTAACAGTCGCGATGGTTCAGTCAAGGACACCCTTTTAACAGAAATAACCGCCACCTTTGACGAATAGGCGCGTCTTATTGATATGATGTTTCATTAGCGACGGTTTTGTGACAGAAAAACTGTCACTAATTGCCATTTCGTTGGTCACCACTAAAACACAACAAACCCTTACCTTCCTTCCTAAGACACAACCCAAAAAGACACTTATGTTTGTTTTGAAAATAGTTTCCCAACACGTATTGTGTAAGATTAACAAGAAGATGATTCATTTTATTAACAACATAACAGTAGGTTACATCGTTACAAAAGACACTATGCGTCTTTATGAGACACACACGCTCTATCTTAGACACTAACTAAACGTTTACAGATAAAGGACTATTTATAGATATGAAGGGGTATGACCCAAAAGTCATGATGGTTCGAATGGTTTCAACCAAACGACACAACCCTTCACCAAGTTACTGAAATAACTACCTATAACTACCAACCGAAATAACTACTTTTCGGTTATAAACTTTCTACTTAACAACTTTAGTCCTTCGTCTATCGTTATCTTCATAATACAAGACTGTCACAATTATCAAGGTCACAGGCTCTGCATCGTTGTTGCTTTTTGACGATTTTGTCTTCAAATTGGTTGGCACTCATTGTCAAGCTTTGATCAACCAGTATGGAGAGGAGCATGAGGATTATTTTCCTGATAAACTCAATATCATGGTCGGGAAGAAATTGTTATTCCGTATAGAGTATACAGATTTCAACATGATAACAACCACCATGTTTATACAGTCAAAATGATGTCTGACGAAGACATCATCATCAGTTCCTTTAAGACTGATTTCATCACTGAGGTATTATTCTTATATCTGTTTGGTTATACTGTTCCCTTAATCCATTAATTGTTTTTTTTTACATTGATATCATACCTAATTTTAAAAATTATGTCCATTAATATTTATTTTTCTTTTTTAAAATTATAGGAACCTACTAATTCTGTTGAGCTCCAAACTCCTGTCTCTGCTTCTGCTCATGAAAGCAATTTATTTGTTGGTGATACTATACCTTTCAACCTGGAAGTCACACCACCCACTTCCAAAACAAATCAAGATGCTGATGCTGATCATGGGAGTTCTGGAAGTCTTAAGCGCGGCATAATTGATTTGGATGACTACCCAGACCCAGTTGAAGATCCAAAAAGGGGAAAGGCTATGGTGGAAGTTAAGATAGAGCCAGATGAGTGACCAATATGCTCCTTATTATATCATCTTCAAAGTTTAAAACATTATTGTTTGTTTTGTTTAATCTGTGTTTCCTTAAGACTATTGTTTGCTATTTTGGTTTGTTTTGGTTATATTTGGCGTTGTCCAAAAAAACAATAATCTTTATTTGATGTTTATGAAGATGATATCTTTATGTTAATTAACTTTTTGTGCTTCATGCTTTCATTTCCATTATTACTATCCTCTAAGTTTTCTTTGAGAATATGTGTATTATCTGGATGCTTTGGGAGTTTTTATTTGACGCAGCAGATGCCGACAAAGATGAACACTCAAACTCTGAAGATGGTCATAATCATGGTGGCTTCGTGCAACTGACATTCCACATTATCAATCTTAATGGCATATGATAAATATATTATGTAATAGTTTCACTACCTCTGTTTAATGAAATATTGTTTATTCCGAGTCATTTTGTTGGTATTTTAATAAACAACAAATACGCCATTCAAATTTGTTCTTTCTCTATTCAAGTAATATTTCCCTTTTAAATTAAATTTTAACTAACAAGTACATTGATGGAATTATTGAAGCAAGTGAGTGGGAAATGGGAGATTACTTGAGAAATTATTTTGTAATGTTAATAATCACAGATAGTATGTCGAGGCCTGAAGTTGTATGGGAGAAGACATGGCACCTTTTAGCCGAAGATGTTGAACAAATAGAAAGACGTAAAAGAAACCACCCAGGTATTAATGTGTATTTTCTTTTCATATAACATATATGTCATTTTACTATCACTATTTATTTAAACTAATAATACTTGCTTTTATTTTACAGATCTTCAACTAACAGATCAGCAGCGATATAATATATGTTTAACATATATTGAGGATAAGCTACTTAGTTGTTCCCGAAGTCTCAAGTATATACCTTACATGCCTTATCCTTCATCTGAGTTTACAATGGATGGCTACAACCGGTTGATTTACGATGAGTTGAATTATAAAATACCGGATTTAATAATCCAGCATGAAGCACTCCATGCAAGTTTGACTAATGAACAGAAAGGCATATATGAAACTATTCTCAAAGCTTGCAACAATAATAAAGGATGTATGTTTTTCATTTATGGCTATGGAGGTACAGGTAAGACGTTTCTCTACAAGACATTGATAGCTGCTATAAGGTCAAAAGGCCAGATTGTTTTAAACGTTGCATCCAGTGGAATTGCTTCCCTTCTGCTTGATGGTGGAAGAACAGCTCATTCTCGATTTGCCATCCCGATAAATGTTGTTGAAAATTCTATGTGTACAATAACAGCAGATTCTGACCTTGCAGAATTGATACGACAGACGAAGTTAATTATATGGGACGAGGCTCCTATGATAAATAGACTTGCGTTTGAAGCTTTTGATAGAACACTAAGAGATATAACTTCACACGATGATAGGGTTTTTGGAGGTAATGTTGTTGTTTTCGGTGGAGATTTCCGGCAAATTCTACCTGTTATACCTAATGGTACGAGGCAAGATGTTGTACATGCTTCTTTAAACATGTCTTGCTTATGGAAGCACTGCACCGTTTTAAAACTTACACATAATATGAGGCTGAGGGTAGGTTGTGATCCAGCTGATGCAGATGAAATAAATGATTTTGCCGACTGGATTCTAAAAATTGGTGAAGGAAAAATAGGAGGCAAAAATGATGGTCATTCTGAGGTTATATTTCCAGAAGATATGCTCATACCTGAATCAGATGATCACGTTGGATCAGTCATTAAAGAAACTTACGATAATTGGGAGGAAAATCTGTGGGATCCAACATATTTTCTAGATAGGGCTATTCTTGCACCAACACATCAAGAGGTTGACAAAATAAATGAAAGGATGATTTCAATGCTTCCCGGCAGAGAAAAGGTTTGTTATAGTTCCGATACGGTTACAGATGTAGATACTGACTTCAACTATAATGAGTCGCTATACACAACCGAATTTTTGAATTCAATAAAAATGTCAGGCGTTCCTCATCATAAGCTAGTATTGAAGGTTGGTGTGCCAGTAATTTGTTTGCGCAACATTGATCAAAGAGGAGGACTTTGTAATGGCACGAGGTTACAAGTTGTCCGAATGGGAATAAATAACATCGAAGCAAAGATTATATCGGGAGGTTAAGTTGGGACTGTTGTAGCAATACCTCGGATGGTAATTAATCCATCAGATAAGAAGATGCCGTTTCAGCTTAATAGGAGACAATTCCTTGTATCTATTTGTTTTGCCATGACAATCAACAAAAGTCAAGGGCAAACTTTATCTAAAGTTGGTCTGAATTTAGAACGACCGGTTTTTTCGCACGGACAACTTTATGTAGCCGTATCGAGGGTAAAAAGCAAGAAGGGTTTGAAAGTTCTATGTTGCGACAAAGAAGGAAAGCATTGCAATTATACAACAAATGTTGTATATAAAGAAGTCCTTCAACGTTTATAAAATTAGTTATTGTTTTAAGTCTATTTTTTTTTATTAGAGATATTAATGTATTTTTGTTTTAATCACATAACATATGGCTTTGGTCTAATTTGTTATTTAATAATTATTTGTTTCTCATATTTGTTATTGAAAATTTTGTTATTCATCGTTGTTCAAAAATTATTCAATAATCATGGTTGTTACCTAAAACACATAACATTATTAACTACATAAAATCATTTTTAATATTAAATTTTAAATGATCAAATCTGTTTTGATATTGTTATCAATACACTATATAATCTCCTAAAATAGATGAATCATTGAGATACATCCAACACCTTATATACATGATTGTCGACACTTTTAAAAACCCTAAAAAATTGTATACAAACGCAGCCAAACAATGTCGACACCTGCATGCAAAAAAGATTTGATTGCATCTGTTTTTCTTAAAGATGACAAGGAGTACATTCAAGAAATTATTAAAGCAAGTCAGTGGGGAACGGCAGATTACTTGATAAATTATTTTGCTATGTTAATGATCACAGATAGTATGTCTAGGCCTGAAGTTGTTTGGGAGAAGACATGGTACTTATTAGCCCAAGATGTTGAACAAACAGAAAGAATTAAAAAAAACCAACCAGGTATTAATGTGTTATACTCCTTTTCATATAAGACGAGGCATTCAGAGCCCGTGCTACGCACAGGATTTGAATCTAATTGTTAATCACACGTATTGTTTTTGTGTATTGTCGAGTGCATGCGTATTTATAGTTTAGTATGTTCTATGAAACGTTTTTACTTTGTTGTTTAAAAATATATAAATGGGTGATATTGTTTTGGTTTTTTGGTCTTTATATTTTCTAAATGGGCACTAAAGCTACGTTATTAATTTTTTTTTATGATATTTAGCATCATAATGGTATTAGTTTTAAAATAAGTTGAGTTAACCCCGAATCTAACATAATCGTTAATTGTTAAGCTCCATATTGACTTTATCAATTCACGTAGTGTGATATTCTAAATACTACCCCAAACCTTTAAATTCACAAATTATAGAATGCTTAAATAGTAATTAGAAAGATGAAAATTATTTGTATAAGTTATGGATATCTTAACTTTTCGACTCACTTTTTCGAAGCATATGTCTTTGAAATTTTATAAGGTTTTTTTAAGCGTAAGTCGTAGAAAACATCTTGATAGAGTTTGATAGACCTTATATTTGTAGCAAACATATTAATTGAGAAGGGGATAATTTACTGCTATGGTAATAGCGAAATAGTTTTTCATGTTCCTGATTCTTTTAGGTACAAATAATATTTCTGTTTACATGTATTTGAGCATTTATGCCCAAATTAGTTATCAAGGATAATATCTCTTTTTATTCCCAACAAAGTCACCATATAAATGTTTATTTTTGGGAGTACATGATTTTTTGGATTGAAATGATAACTGACTTCAACTATAATGAGTCGCTATACACAACCAAATTTTTGAATTCAATAAAAATGTCAGGCGTTCCACATCATAAGTTAGTATTGAAGGTTGGTGCGCCAGTAATTTGTTTGCGCAACATTGATCAAAGAGGAGGACTTTGTAATGGCACGAGGTTACAAGTTGTTCGAATGGGAATAAATAACATCGAAACAAAGATTATATCGAGAGGTCAAGTTGGGACTGTTGTCGCAATACCTCGGATGGTAATTAGTCCATCAGATAAGAAGATGCCGTTTCAGCTTAATAGGAGACAATTCCCTGTATCTATTTGTTTTGCCATGACAATCAACAATAGTCAAGGGCAAACTTTATCTAAAGTTGGTCTGTATTTAGAACGACCGGTTTTTTCGCACGGACAACTTTATGTAGCCGTATCGAAAGCAAGAAGGGTTTGAAAGTTCTATGTTGCGACAAAGAAGGAAAGCATTGCAATTATACAACAAATGTTGTATATAAAGAAGTCCTTCAACGTTTATAAAATTAGTTATTGTTTTAAGTCTATTTTTTTTATTAGAGATATTAATGTATTTTTGTTTTAATCACATAACATATGGCTTTGGTCTTATTTGTTATTTAATAATTATTTGTTTCTCATATTTGTTATTGAAAATTTTGTTATTCATTGTTGTTCAAAAATTATTCAATAATCATGGTTGTTACCTAAAACACATAACATTATTAACTACATAAAATAATTTTTAATATTAAATTTTAAATTATCAAATCTGTTTTGATATTGTTATCAATACACTATATAATCTCCTAAAATAGATGAATCATTGAGATACATCCAACACCTTATATACATGATTGTCGACACTTTTAAAAACCCTAAAAAATTGTATACAAACGCAGCCAAACAATGTCGACACTTGCATGCAAAAAAGATTTGATTGCATCTGTTTTTCTTGAAGATGACAAGGAGTACATTCAAGAAATTATTAAAGCAAGCCAGTGCGGAACGGCAGATTACTTGATAAATTATTTTGTTATGTTAATGATCACAGATAGTATGTCTAGGCCTGAAGTTGTTTGGGAGAAGACATGGTACTTATTAGCCCAAGATGTTGAACAAACAGAAAGAATTAAAAAAAACAACCAGGTATTAATGTGTTATACTCCTTTTCATATAAGACGAGGCATTCAGAACCCGTGCTACGCACAGGATTTGAATCTAATTGTTAATCACACGTATTGTTTTTGTGTATTGTCGAGTGCATGCGTATTTATAGTTTAGTATGTTCTATTAAATATTTTTACTTTGTTGTTTAAAAATATATAAATGGGTGATATTGTTTTGGTTTTTTGGTCTTTATATTTTCTAAATGGGCACTAAAGCTACGTTATTAATTTTTTTATGATATTTAGCATCATAATGGTATTAGTTTTAAAATAAGTTGAGTTAACCCCGAATCAAACATAATCGTTAATTGTTAAGCTCCATATTGACTTTATCAATTCACGTAGTGTGATATTCTAAATACTACCCCAAACCTTTAAATTCACAAATTATAGAATGCTTAATAGTAATTAAAAAGATGAAAATTATTTGTATAAGTTATGGATATCTTAACTTTTCGACTCACTTTTTCGAAACATATGTCTTTGAAATTTTATAAGTTTTTTTTAAGCGTAAGTCATAGAAAACATCTTGATAGAGTTTGATAGACCTTATATTTGTAGCAAACATATTAATTGAGAAGGGGATAATTTACTGCTATGGTAATAGCGAAATAGTTTTTCATGTTCCAGATTCTTTTAGGTACAAATAATATTTCTGTCTACATGTATTTGAGCATTTATGCCCAAATTAGTTATCAAGGATAATATCTCTTTTTATTCCCAGCAAAGTCACCATATAAATGTTTATTTTTGGGAGTACATGATTTTTTGGATTGAAATGACATATTATGGTTTGGTTTCACTTTGATACAACGCCACGTTCACAATGGTACAACTATATAAATATATGAAATGGAGCGTTTCAGTAAAAAAGAATGCGTATGCAAATTAAAATTCTATTGAATTTCATAGATAAGATTTTTCGCATCATATGCTTCATTTAACACCAATTTCACTTCTAGAGTTTGAAAATGAGTATAAATTTCAAATAATTGAACACGTTATTGTCATAACGTAAAATATACAATAATGTATAACTTGGGTTGCCTCGGTAGGATTTTGTTAATTTTTAGGTATGTAGATATACCATTTTTTTGGTTTATTGCGTTGCACACAGTTTGGATTTGTTTGTTCGTCGCTTGATTTACTTATTTAATTATTTTTTTTACAACCATATAAATTTTCTAACAGTAAATACATCTACACCTTTAGAATATTGTACAAACTATGTATGATAAAGTTTTCCATGGGCTCATTTCATAAATTTAGTAAAATGTATGTACAAACTAATATATATATACATATATACAGAATTACCTCTAAAATAACACATAAGCAATAAAAACATAAGAACCCCAAATGAAGGCCTAACAAATTAGCTTGCCCTCTCGGGCATCACCTCGTCAACTTGGTTGTTGTCGCAGGAATTCTCACTGTTGCATCAACTTACAATGGCTTGTTGTTACACATAACACGAAGGCAGTCCTGTATAGCAAAGAGGAATTGTTAACTCGGGCGTTTATATATAGCATCATACAAAATGCGTAACATATATACCTCGCTTCACTTATAAAGTTACTATTAGGTGACATGTTTATGTCATAAAAGAAAGAAATACCGGTTATATTCAAGCAAATAGGTTCTAAAAAACGCATTCCGTAAAATCATGGCAAGTCTGGTGGTTAAACTTGGTTTCACAATTTGATATATAAAGCCAAAATGATAATCATCCTCTTTTGCTAGCTATCAGTTTCATGGTTTGGTGAAACGCACTAAAACAACATGCCATAAATAATATTTGATTTGATAAAATGATTTTGGCATTTTAGTTGATTAAGGAATATTAACATATCAATACATAGTAATTAACTGTTTGTAAGAAAAATAAGCAAACACTTTCATAGAATCATCCATTGTCTCGTCATGTGTACAATCATTTTTTATCACTTATCACTCAATAAACAACCTCCATTTTAATTTCACTTCACACAAAAACGCACCAACTTTCTTTCTTACTACATCCACACGAACCCTTTACTCGATCTCCAACAACCAATACGCAAAGGTATGTTGTCTTCGTTATAATCCGTACCCGGAAGAATAAAAGAAATATGTTCGATGTGTACGATATGAATAAATTATTGCTGGTTTATTTTACCATTCTTAACCCTTCTTTAAACTATTATCCCTTTGTATATGGTAGCTGCAACAAATTTGTAAAATATTTTTTAAGCCAGTGGCTCATTGGTTCATTTGATATAGAAATTATAATGAGGATATCAATAAAAATTATGCTAAAGATTTAAAGACGAAATATAGATGCATAAGGTTATGAAATACAAAAAGAGCAGACTTGTTGGAAGCCCATCACCCATTGTTCGAGGGCTAAGAAATAATTGTTTTTGTTACGAATACATGCATGCATGAATGGTTATAAGAGGATACATGAATACATATTAATAACTTGTATAAGAAACAATTGTAACGTCTGGTCAAGAGGCATTAAACTCCTTATTAAAACCCATACCGTTATGTCACACCCTGAATTTACTTGATTGGCAGCGAAGTGAAATACCTGGGTGTAACGTTCATGGCATCTCATACAATGGTTATATTGAACGACCTAAAGTGTCGTTTTGAAAATACATCGTTTGATCATTAAAAACATTAGAGTTTACAAAATAGGTCCCAAAATGGTGTTGCAATTTCTTGAAAATAAGTTTATTATGATCAAACATTACATAAGTGCTTGAAAATAAAAAGGTGAGACGCGTCGACTCCGCGACTCCAAGTAGGTCCAAAATGCATGTCATCATGATGTCTTAATTACCTGAAAATACATTGCTAAAAACGGTCAACAATAATGTTGGTGAGAAATCATAGGTTTATAAAAATGAATGTTATATGGTAACCTCACGTATAATGTGCAAGACATATGTCTCTTGAAAAATTTTACAATAGACCTTAAGCTCATGACCCCGAAGCTAGACTGATGAAAATGCCCCAAATGGAGTGCTTTGCCAAACACCCTGAATGTATGAAATGAAATGCATCCGTTTGACTTTTGGTGATACCAACGCGGATGAAAGCGTCACCCTTAATAGATCTATCCACTCACCTTCGCTTGCTCACAATTAACGGTTCATGATGTACTAAATAGGGGACTTTAACATGGCAAATGCGGTAACTTAAGCAATGTACATGAATTTGATACTTAGGCCCGTATGGAAAATGATGCAATGTATTCTCCCCCGTGGGATTTGAAAACAATAAAAATGTAGACGGGGCTATGAAAACTCACCTGTAGTGATGGAACAATGTACTATGAAGTGGACTGAAAAGACAAGGCGCAACTCCTAGCCGCAACCTAATATGAACGAAGTATAATCTAATTTAGATTATATATGATGTTATGAATGCAGTGCATATGTTATCTATACCACTCATGAAATTTGAAAATAATAGTTATTGTTGAAATTTAATATGTTCCATAACTTGGCAAAATAGGTCCAACTAGCGTCTCAAAACTAGTCGTGTATTATTGTGCATAAAATGTTAGTGTTTGAACTCAGCGTTTTGAAAACTTGGAAATATTATCTAATAATATTATTAAGAAACCTTTGATCGTACCTCCTTCGACGGTTAAGAAATATGGTTTACCATTGTTGTTACTTGAAAATATAGTCTTTAGTACGTAGAATATATATTTCTAGTAGAGGCTGTCAAAAATATATAGAGTTATCGGGTTATAAATGCGAATATCTTGGTCGTTATAAACTCATTTTCTATGTTCTATATATCCATGGTTTCGTATTATAGTGGACGAGTGAATTTTTATCAAGTTAGTGCATTTTATAAATGACTAGTGTCCCATTTTATCCGATAAAAATCGTGCATCAGCGCACTATTTTTCAGAAAATGTCTATTAGATATACAATCTTGTTTTTGTTGTATCTTTTTCGTTATAAACCCGTTTTTACCCGTTCTTTCGCCCATAGCTTCGTTTTTGAAAGTATTTTCTAAATATTTGGTCAAAAATTAGTCCATAACTACTGAGTTTACTATTTTGCAAATAGGGACAGTAGCTTATTTATAATGTCAAAATTGTTTTTCCTAGTTTGTAACTTGTCCAAATTCATCACCAACAACAACAACACATCCCTTAATCTGCCATACACTTTCTTAGGGTGTCATGAGTTCCTAATGTCATCAAACAAGCCTTTTCACCAATAATCTCTTAGTATTAATTTCTAACTCATAAAAATTATAAAAAATAAATAGAGTGGTATAAATTACATATTAACATGCATGTGGAAATAAAATGATATAATCATTGTAAAAACATTGTAATATTATGAAAAATAGTATGGTTCACTTACTTGGATGATAACGAGATTTTTAGTGAATAAACTTAACTAATCTATATGTTTATATATCAAAACCTTGTAATAGATTACGAATAGAGATTGTTTAATACTTGAGCTTGCAAAAATCAAATGTTCTTGGTGGTTTTTGATGGTTGTTGGTTCACGGCAACAGGAAGACCAAGAGAAAAGATGGAAAAGTTTTTGGTTGATCTTATTTGCATGTAAACTAGGAGGTCTAGATAAGTTTGATGTTTAAGCTAGTAAGGATACCAACTAATGACATGTGTGTTAGCTAGTAACTAAACGTGGCAATATGTGATGTTAGATGTAAGATTTGTGTCAAACTCATGTTTTATTATTAGTTATAATAATAGTTTAGTGATTAGAGGGTATAGTTTGATCCCGGTGATTACTAATGTTAAGCCTTTAAGTCACGAAACTTAAAANCTCTTATACGCTCTTTTCGAGCGCACTATTCAAGAGGTCTTTTGACATATCAAAATTTTGTGTCACGCAAATGCATGTTTTTTTTAGTTAGTCCACTAATATGTTAAAAGAAATACATCTATTCTTATAGTTTTAATCAAATCGTAACTTTTAGTTTGTTTTTTTCTATACTCGTTAAAAAGAAATTGTACATCTTATAACTTAGAGGTCCGCCCTAGAGCTCACCGTAAGATATGAATCACGATCATGTATCATCCATAATATAAATGGTACATGTATTCCGAGTACAACTTATACTAATTTTTTTTGAACTTACAACTTATACTAATTTTAAAAATTGAAATTGTGTAAAACGCGAAATGTGCAAAGTTTAATGAGAAATAGAAAAGTACAAATAAAAATGGAATATTTAAATTATGATTGTAAGGAATCAAAATATAGAATTAAAATATATATATATATATATATATATATATATATATATATATATATATATATATATATATATATATATATATATATATATATATATATATATATATATATATATATATATATATATATATATATTTACTGAGTGTTGTTAGGTGTCGATTGTGTTGTTTATAATTATTGATCGCGTGTTAACGTTTATTTAAAAATTAAATACGTAAATTGAAGTTATATAAATCCTACGAGTGGGATAGTATGCAAATGATGTAGTGATGAAATGTAGACTAACTCTAGTCTATGAAATGCATTTTTGAATGAAATCTTATGATCACGCGACCTAACCTTCCCGGTTTCGCGAAATGAATACCCGTAAACCTAGTTTACGTGAAATGATGAATAGTGAATTGAATAATGATATGAAAATAACCTGAAATTGTGAATTGTGACACGTTACTCATTACTCAGCCGTTTATATTGCTCATTCATTCCCGTAACTTTCGACCAATTAGTGTGCAAGTCAGTTACATACCTTCTCACATAACAAAAACAAATCATTTGCACAACTTCTACACCACAAAGACAATTGCACAACTTCCATACGTTTTGCACCTGTGTGGGTTAAGACTTTGATTAAATAGCTCGCGGTATTAGTTTTGGTGATTGGTACGTGAAGGCGATCATGTACGTTTGGCTTCAGTTTGGTTCGTGTGTGGTGAAAAGTGTTTTCATACCTGCGGACTCTAATTGAACCCTATCAACTAATCTTGAAGATGTCATGCCATTGTTTTCATTCTTGGCTCCAGTAAGTTATTACCTTGCACCCCCTTGCACCCCTACCAGAAGAAGTGAAGAATGGCAGCACGAACCTAACAAATACATCAAACAAACCGATCAGGATACTGCACTAAAGGGTATTCGATGCTTAGAATTTACAAACAACTCGCACACAGCAACTTGCATGCGTATTGGGATTTCACTCAAATGAAAGTGGCCTATTTATACATTGTATACATTGTATGAGTTAATACTATTTTTTATTAAAGGGAATTAATGCATTCTTAAAAAACGGTTTTTAGCATATGAAATGAAGGGTTTGTTGAGTAGAGGAAACGGTTTTTAAACAGATGGAATGGCTTGTTATCATGCATAGTAACTCGATGAGTACATGGAGAGACAACATTCATTTAAATGAATCAATAGTTGTAATTGATATAGCTTTGATGTGGCTTCAAGTATATTGTACCGTACTTTTTTTTGCACAAATCCTCTTCCACATTAAATTATGGGGGATAAGCTTTAAGTAGTATAGACACTTGTAACCATGGACTTGATATAACTCATAATTCTTGCAATTACTATAGATGAACAATCAAGGACTCAACACACCTTTTTAACTCAAAAACCTCTATCCTCATTACTCCACATTCAACTAGAGGGCCTAATCTTATAGTATTATAGATAGATATTGATATATGCCATGTTACTATCACTTTTTATTAAAACTAAACTAACAAGTTGTTTTAATTTTTCAGATCTTCAACTAACAGATCAACAGAGATACAATATATGTTTGACATATATTGAGGATAAACTACTTAACTCTTCCCGAAGTCTCAAATATACACTCAATATGTCGGCAACTGCAAAACCCTATGAAACCATCGCATCTATTTCTTTTAACTCAGGAACAAACAAGAAAGATGGTGATAACATTGTTTTGGAACAAACAACAACCGGAACTGATATACATCTTCATAACGAGGCTAACAAAAAAGAAAGAAAGAAGGTTGAAACTAAAGAACTTAATGAAGGTATTCTATTATATTCTATTATATATTACTACCTCTAAATTAAATTCCTTTATATACTTACTTTAGGAAGGTTATTTTTTTCCAGATAAGAGCGATTGTTAAGAATAAGGTTAAGAAGAAGTATAAGAGCGATTGTTATTACTAATATGGCGGAAGCTGATGAAATATGCAATGGAGTACGTCTACAAGGACACAACGTAACATATGATTTTATGTTTCTTCACAACCTTTTATCAAGATCAATAATTGTCTTTCATAATCGTCTTTTTTACTAATTTATCTGTTTGGATTGTTTTCGATCGATATGTTTTTTTTAAAGTTACTATTATGTAATTCTGAAACTATAGTGCAATAAACTATCCAAGTATGTTTTATTTTCCTTTTACAAGTATACAATATGCCGCAATAATTTCATCTTATACACAAATGTTTTAACCGACTAAATAATTGGTTTCTTTTGTTTCTAAAAACTATTTCTTAAAACTAGCCGCCCATCGGGCGGGCCTTGAAGCTAGTACATATATAATATATAGAAGCTACTCGTGTTTTCTACATCTTTGTATTCATGATTTGTGATATTCTTTATTTTGGTCCGCAAACATGTGATACGTACATATATAATATATATAAGCTACTCGTGTTTTCTACATTTTTGTATTCATGATTGATTCCCTTGTGGTTTTAATTCATCCATGGTCGGTTAGAAATTCTGAACTTTATTATGTTGTGTTTTTCACATGCTTAAATTAAGAATAATTTAGCTACTCGTCGTGTTATGTTTGTGGCCATTTGAACTTTTAACTATGCCTTAATGACATAATCTACCCTAAATATCAAATGGCAGTTATTTGATGAAAGTAACTATAAAACAAACTTATATTTAGGGTTGTGGTCATTTTTTCCTATATCTTGCCAATTAACAATTCTCTCAATCAAACACCATTAACTTGTGAGAAATCCATCCATCAGAGTATTAACAACACTACCAGAATCGACTGACATTAACGCTATGACCTGATCATCTAATTATAATCTTCAGTCAGTTCATCATCAAATAAGTTTACTTTGATGTTCTTGTCGTGGGGTTCTACTTACTACTTAGAGTTAATTAATATTAATAAAATTAATATGCGGAATAAAATTAACATTAAGCCCAAGCCAGGGATACATGAATGTAATACAATAAAAAATTAATCAAACTACAGTAATAGTTAGAACGCACGTACCTTTGACTTGCTCGGCATGATCAATCTTCTTGATTACCCGTACAAGGAAGCTTCATGTATGCACCGGTACCGGTCACGTTTGGAAATGGTTCAGGTCATTGCGCAGGTGATCCCAGATCATCACTTGCGATCGCACGAGTTAGGATTTATACCAAACCCTAGCCCAAATCGATTAGGGTTTCGACGAAAACTCAAATTCGCAACCGACAAAATTCGATTGGGGTTTTGGGGTTGTGTGTTGATCGTCGACCAAGGGAGAAGAGAGGGAGAGAGTTTTAGGGTTATGTGTGTGAATTATGAGGAAGCCTAGAATGCATTTGTATTATACGATACAAAGAAACATTCTAGAGGCCTTTACTTGTCCACCAAGTAACCAAGTTTTACAAGGAGTCATACTCCTACCCTATTTGGAATGTTTGGCCGACCATCAACCACAAACCCGAGACCCTCGGGTTTGTAGTTTTTCCTCTTTTACTCCATTTATTATTTACACTTTTATATTTATTAAATTAACTTCATTAATTTAATTCTCTCGGCCCCTTTAATATTTATTAACTGCGTAATAAATATTTTCTTCCATTTGTGATGCACTGGTGTGACCCTTTAGTGCCTTAATTACCGGATGTGATTTTTTGTATATATAGTTGAATATATGTTATGTGTATATTATTTGTAAACATAATTCCTTCATACTCCCACTTATGCAAGATAAGTATATACCCCTGAAATAACGACCTTACAAAGGTTTCTAGCATGACTTTTATAAGGTTACTGGTTCTTAAGAACTCTCACACCTTGTAATTGTACTTCCTTGATCCTCATCAGTCTTTAGGACTCGTCGTTAGTCTAGTGTACTGAAATGGTGTTATATAAGTAGACTATCATTTTGCATGTGATATTCAAGAAAGTACCTTAGCATGGACTGTGCTTCAAACACACCCTAGCTATTTTAAACATGTAAGAATATCTGTAAATTCTCGCTCTAAAGTTTGCAGCACTAATCTGTAGTGTACAATAAACAAATAATATAGATAATATATAATATAATTTAATATAAAATATTATAGTGATTCGATAATGTGTACTATTTCTAGCATTTACAATGCAGCCAAATTAATAAAGTATATATCCAATTTGTTTTTGTATGAATGATGATGAATCACCTAGTCAGAATTACTTATCTTCATTGGGACCAAACCGGGGATACTTGTTTAACAATAGTGCTAGATGTATGATTTAGATTTATTTTTTTATTATTATTTTTATTATTATTATTATTTTTTTGATAGGTTTACATCAAGATCTAGTATATTATTTGTATTTTTATTTCTGGGTTTTGTTGGAAACTATTCTATTAACCGAAGAGTCCATATAATCTAGTTTAACACGCCAAAGTAAGGATTGCAATCATTTTGCAATAGATTGTCTAATTTGTAAAATTCCTACTGGACGACGCAATCTTAGTATTGCTTATAATTTGTGTTTTCATTTACAAGGGGAGATATATTAACACAAAACCAAACGACAAAATTTATGACTATTAGTTTCGCCCCCATTGATTGGGATCAAACCGATTCAACCAAATGACAACTACTCGTTTTAATGCCTCAATGGCTCAACCCAACCTTATAAATTGGTGACCGAAACTTGACCCTGAGGTTGTATAATATAAACCAGTTTTTGTGTCAGAGATATAGAAAAATAAACTTCAAAGATTGTTACGCTTAAATTATACTTAATAATTATTCCAACACCGAAAAGCCTCATACTCGGCTCAATTGTCTAACATAAGTAAAGAAAGTACATTACACCAACTAACACGAATTCCACATAACATAACAAATAATATTGTGTCAACTATTTATTAGTCACTTGTGGTGCACCGCACATAGACAATTAGAGTTACCTATCTCGGATGCAACACAAGGTGACTTAAGCTTCCCGTTTTCATACCAAACTGCGCGCCTTTCAATGAGTTCATTCACAAAATCATCCAATTTATCGATGTTTATATTAGGCATGACAACAACATGTGCAATGTTCCCTTGACACGCAAGTTGCCATTTGCGTGTGAACTCCTCATCTTGTGGGCGCTCAAAAACAACGGTACTACTAAGCTCATTAAGCATGGCCCCTATCCCGGCTTCTGTTAAACGACCCTTTAGGTAGTGGGCGTTTCTGAGGCATTTTTGGACTTCTTTTTGAAACCCTCGGTAACCTTTACGATTTAAGGTGTACCAAAGGAATAATGGGGCGTGGCCATTGCGACTTCCCATGATTGTTGCATCTCTAGAAGCAAGATATTCAACGTTTCTTGAAAGAGCGTTGATATGCTCCAATCTTGTTATTTGTACACCACATGGCATTGGACATCCGACAAACTTATGACCTGAAACACTCACGCTTCCAATGGGTTTCTTGAAAGAAACCTTTGGTGCCTGATTATAGAAAAAAAAGTGATTAATTTCATATATCACCCTACTTTCATGATTAATTTCATATATACCCAAAGTGCAAGTATTGAATGCATAATGTACAATATTTTTAATGCATGTTTTGGTATATATGAAATTTCCAACAAAAATGAGCGGAGATAAGAAATTCCCCCAAAAGAAATACAAAGTTTTGTTATTCTTAATGATACTCCAACATTATTAACCGCAAAAGAGTTGAATAACAATTAACAACAAACTAGATGGTGGAGTTGTATTTTCCAAGGAATGTATTAACACTTTTTTTCAACTTACAAGACAATACAATTAGTATTTGACAATTTTAGCAAAATTATTTACGAATGGTTGGCTGTGGGTTATAGTTTCGCGGGAAGAACATATTGACCTGTAAGTAGTTCAAATGACCTTTTTTACATACAGAATATCAAGGTTGTCAGGATCGGGATCCTACTTAGGATCGTTTTCGGCTTTGCAAGATCGTGATCGTAGGATCGGATCGGGATCGTAAGATCCTATGAAAATGTATATATTTTTGTATAGGGGTTGTAGTTTTATATTTCTATATAATATTTCATATGATAAATGAATCTAAATGAATGATAAATGAAAAAGTTATATGTTCAAGTACCGTAGTAGTAGATATTAGATATATTGCAATGCTCACTTGCACAAAGTTACTGTTGGGATATAAAGTCAAAGTACTGCTGAAGATCAAAGTACTGCTCTTATAAAGAAAGTCAAAGTACTGCTTATGAAGAAAGTCAAAGTACTGCTCATCAAAGAACTGTTATGATAAAGGACTGATATGCAAATCGTTTAAGGATTGTTATATAATTCTAGAATATTCTTAGTTATTAGATTAGAGTTAGTTTACTTGTCGTACAAAAATTGTAAACCGACTAGAGTTTTCCTTATGCCTATAAAAGGACCCCTAGGTTGGCATTAGAGATATACACATGCAAGTATGATATTAGAGTTATTTAGCGATTAGGGTTGTTAGTGAATTTGTATGTTAAGCAGGTTCAAAGTTTGGTTTTAATATAATCGTTAAAGTTTGGTTATTCTTCTTAGCTTTGTTTAAGTAGATTCCGCATACTTAACAGAGTTATATCAGTGTTTCATTGTTAGTAGTTTGGAGTTATTCAAAGTTACTAAACCCTTACAAGCTACATAGTTAGTTTGCTCAGAGTATATCGATCCAACAGTTACTACATACGTACACCTACTTCTTGCTCAATGTTTTTTATTATAGGTTTTTCATGATAACATTTAGATTATTGCAAAAATATAGTGTTAATTTATTGGTATGTGATTCTGTAACTTTTTTTAATTACAATATATAGATTAATGCAAAAAGATAAATAGATTGTATCTGAAAAAAATGACATAATTTATAATAGAGGGCAACACAATATTTTTTTTAATTAACAATCAAATAATTTAAATTAGGATATTCTAATAATATTACTGAAATTTTTTAACAAATAATTCATGATTTTATCTGAAACATAAAATAACTTACGAACAAAATTGGGTCAAGTATCTAGATGGTTTACTTGAAAAACAAGCTTCTGACATATTACAAAGCACGAAATTATTTTTCATAATAAACCCAAAAAGACACATTTAAATTATTTCTAAATAGTAGATAAAAGAATAATGATTTGACAGTCATTAATCTTGGAAAAGATAATCAATTAACAACATAAAAATAATAACTTTCATGAAGAATTTTTAGTCATCAGGCTTTAAGACATGGACTTATGCATAATATGTTAATTTAGCAAAAATAAAAATAAAAATAATAGTGGTGGTGGTGGTGGTGGTGGTCGTGGTCATAGTCGTAGTCGTGGTAGTAGTCGTAGTCGTAGTCGTAGTAGTCGTAGTCGTAGTAGTAGTCGTAGTCGTCGTAGTAGTAGTCGTAGTCGTAGTCGTCGCAGTAGCTGCAGCAGCAGTCGTAGTCGTAATCGTCGCAGTAGCTGCTGCAGTAGCAAGCAGCAGCAGTAGTAGTAGTAATAGGCCCCGATCTTACGATCCGATCCTACGATCCTACGTGCGATCCTACGATCCTGATACGATCCTACCTTAATTACGATCTTGTTAAGATCCCGATCGTTTTTTGAATGTAGGATCGTAGGATCGTGCGATCCTACTAGAGATGGCAACGGGGCCGGGTATGCGGGGAATGGTTGATACCATCCCCATCCCCGAAGTTAGATAGTTATCCCCATCCCCGTCCCCATCCCCGTCGGGGGTCACAATTGCATCCCTATCCCCATCCCTAATGGGGAACGGGGATCCCCAATGGGGAATCGGGGATTTTTCCTCATTACATAATTGACATTTTAAATAGATTTTAAATGGTGCACCATACTAAAAGCAAATAAAATTCATTCATAGATTAAGTTCAAGCATTCGACAAAACATAGTAAAAAGTACGACTTATCGTAAGTACGAAAACGACTACAATTGAAAACAAAAACGCGAACTAATCCAACATGCAAAGGTACAATGACCATTAACAAGAGTATATTAGCTATTAATTGAGAAGATTTTAAATATTATATACATATATAATTTTATTCATGTATTAAAGATATTCGGGGACGGGGACGGGGACGGGTACGGGGACCCGAGGGTATTACCATCCCCTCCTCCATACCCGCTTTTGAGTAATGGGGATTCCCCATCCCCATCCCCATACCCGGTCAACTCGGGGATTCCCTGGTCAAATCGGGGTCGGGTATCGGATTCTCCGTCGGATTTGGATTTTTTTGCCATCTCTAGATCCTACGATCAGGATCGCGATTTTGACAACTATGCAAAATATCATTTTAATTCCTATGAAACAGAAAAGTATCTATTCTATTCTATTCTATCTATCTATCTATACACTAAATCAGGATCTAAAACATTACGTGGCAAAGTTTTAAGGGGAACACGTAAGTATTTCCTGACGTGTCATATTTTCCATAAAATTCTCCACGTCTCTTTCACTTTTTTTCATTCAAAGAAATAACTGTTTCAGTAAAATTAAATTAAGCATTCAAAAATCAAAACTACTTCCAATTCTCTCAAATTTCAAACTGCATTCACCAGTTGATAATCGAATTTCTATTCCAAATCAACCCTAATTGAGTTACAATTAGTGTTTTTAAGATTTTATTGTTGAATCTCCACAAGTGACTACAGATAGATCTGTACGGTGAGTTTTAGGGTTTTTGATTTTCAATTTTTATTTTGCTAATTGTCTAACCTTTATTATACATATATATAATTCTATCTTAACATTGGATTTCTTCTGCTTGATATGTGTAAGTATTTGCTGATTCGTTGAAAAAAAAAAAGAAAGAAAGAAAGAAAATAATAAAAACGATTTAATACATAAAAATTAAAAATAACTATTTATGTTTGATTTTTTAGATTCCAATAAGTTTGCCATGTGATTTGCCAATTCGAACAAGCACGGTAAAAGTTTCAGTAATTTTTCATTTTTCTTCTATGTTGTTAACTAAGTATGGTAAAAGTTTCTACTTTTGTTGAGACTTTCGGAAAACAAGTTTATAATAAATCTTAAGCTATTTTTAAATCTAATGATCTAGGGGCTGTTCCTTTTGGCAGGAGAAGAAGGAATGAAAAAAGAATGGATGAAGGTTGAGGAGAGAAATATATGTGGGCAATAGTTTGTGGTTTCAGAGGGAAGGTAACCTCAAGTCTGATCTCCTATTTATTGTTCATTACCATATGCAGTGAAAAAAGAAATAGTTCATATGTTTGTCATCATTTTTTCAATGTTCTTCACTTGCATATAATAATGGGCAAAGTTTAACAACCCAGTTGCAGAAAGACTTAAAGGTTTGAATGACAACTTGCACTCTCTTATGAAATATTATAGCTTAGTCTATGATGAACTAGAAAATGCCTGTACTTCTTAGAATAGCAAATCCATAGTTTTAACCACGCAACTGGCTAAGTGATACTAAATAAAATCATTGCGGAGGGTGTCCCAATCTTTATAATTACAATGTCGGTTAGTGAAAGTTTTGAAATCGACTTATTTAGTGCATGAGAAGGAATTGTCCATATATCGTGTTCTGTTTGAGTTGTTTCCTGATTTGGAATATGTGGGATGTTTTATTCATGTATTTTGTTTTCAATTATTCTCATATAAGTCAGTTGAGCTTTCTGAAATTGTGTATCTAATCTAATTTATGTAGGCATAGGCAGAGTAGAACATGGATTTTTGGCTTTGCTAAAAGACCCTTTTGGCCAGAAACTCTTGCATATTATTCTTTTTTATATGCTATCACCTACGAATTGAGGTAAAAAGGTTCAAGTACTTTCGGCCAAAAAACAAAGTTGAAGGTAAGGAACCAGTTGCATCACGCGTTTGAAGGTATTTCTCATTCCTATAACGTTTATATGATTTTGGAACTACTTTTTTTATGTCATGATGCTATTTAATAACTTCATGCTTCTTTTGTTCTCTACAGTTCATGGTTTTTAATATAAACTATAGTTTGTTTTTATTTTGACTGTTTGGGTTCAGCAGTCTAATAATATAATTTTACAACAAATACATATAGTAAAAGTGAAATGGGAAACTATGCTTTGTTTTCAAGTTGTTTCAAAAGTAATTGTTCAAAGGAGAATGGTGATGATCTTGGTCGAGTATCTTTGTTGTACACATGTTAGACTATATTACCCAGTCCACACTTATGTATAGATGAATTTCAAAGTCCTTTATAGAGATATTAGGGGAAGTATTTTATTTGTCTTCTTTTACTTAGCTTTACTATTCACATGTTACACTAGCAACCTAATGATATGGGGAAATATTCATGGTGTAGAGATATGTAATATTTTTCCTTATGCCATGGCCTGGTGCGTTGGGTATTAAATTGATGTCAATAATGGCTTTCTATGCGGTTACTAGAAGACCCATTGTGAGTGTCAACAATGATCACTAAAACTCTAGAACCTCATTCTAAAATCATTCACAATGTATTTCATCTCTTACAGAAAGAGAAACAGAGAAAATAGATAGATGAAGATTCCATGAAATATGGCAATGACTTACGTTTCTTAGTATACACATTGCTACTGATTATTTTTACCTACTACTGATGTGTTATTCAACTTTTAAATGAACATAGGATCCTGAAAGCGTAAGGCTCAAGTAGGACAGCTAGAAGGACCTAGAAATGCAGTTTTAATATAACACATCAAAATTAGAAGCGTTGCTACTGAGGTCAGTCAAACGGGTGAGGTAACAAGTCAAAGTTGGTTTTCTGCATGATCATAATTTCAGTTGATTCAAATGGTTTTGGATACTTACTAGAGTAAGGAAAAAAAAAAAAAAAAATTGGGCAGCCAACAATATTCAAAAGGCACATGTTGTAGCCTTTACCAGCCAACAGCGAGATCACAATGTAGTTTATTGAATTTAAAGGCTTGGATTTTTAATTTATGGTTCATTTGGTTACCACTTTTCAGTAAACTCTTTCAATTGTGTGTTTGATTGGTCCGTTGGAGTTATTATTAGATATTTTATGTGTGGTTGACTTACGAAGCTAGGCGTGGTTACAGTATCTAGCGAGAAGTTAGAAAAACAAACTTACAAAGAGTTCATACAAGAGATTATAAGATTTCCTTGGAGGATTCAAATCAAAGCAAAAAACGATTATGATGTATCCATAGAACCCATGATGTTGTTTGAACCACTAAATCAAAACAAGTTTTGATCTTTTGTCTTCGCATTGGGGATATTCAGAATCTGTTCTCATGACCTATTGGTATATCAGTATGTTTTTCTTTTTGCAACTTGTGATTAGCATTTGTTATATTTGACATCAAGTAAATTCAGCTCTTAAGATGTTCAATTCCAGATTAGTATAATTATTCTTTTGGTAATTTATTGAAAAACAATGAGTTAAACTACATCTGTTGTGTTAAAGTATGTCCATTCTTTATTTTTAATGATTTCCTTTTTGCTCACATCTGTTGTGTTAAAGTATGTCCATTCTTTATTTTTAATGATTTCCTTTTTGCTCATGTTAACTCCGTATGTCACATTTTTCATTTTTTTTAATTATTATTTTTCTTTTTGATATGGTAAAGGAAAATTTTTATATCTCAACACGGGGGCTATAATATATGAAAATGGTGTGTAAATGGAAGAAAGTGGATGACTGGATTCAAAATTTCTTTGAGATTAAGGTTATTAGTTGTCATGTTTTGTAGAAAGAGTTCTTAAACAAATATACTTGCAAGAGGTAGCAAAATGACCCCTTTGAGAGTAAATAAAAGTATAATACCAGAATTGATTGATTTGAACGTGTCGAATAATGATTATGTGGATAGCCTCTTTGGGATATTTGAAGATAATGTTCTTTCTGAGCATCTTTACGCTGATTAGGAAGTTTGTAGGATTTCATATTTTCAGAATCATTGTAATTTATCGCGTGCTTTCCGTGTTTATATATGAACTATAATGATATCCATTTTTACTGTGTTGTTGCGCACATAACACATTTTTTTTATAGTGCACCAGTATGTTCCAGTTTAAGAAGTTAGTTGTTTCGATCAGTTTATACATTTTCATATATTATATCATTGTCTTATGAATCATGTCGCCAAACAACAGTTGGATCATTAAAAGTTTTACTTTGATGATTTGATAGATGAAGTTTGCAGTTATCAATATATAAACAACAAAAAATCCCTTCGCATTTGCGTGTTTTCATGTATCTATATGGTTTAAATATTGGGAACCTTACTTTATCCTAGAACTTCTACCTGACTGCCGTTTTTATGTGATGGTATGTTTTCTTTTAGTGTCTATTTTATTCTATAAAATTTGACAACAATAACAAGGGAAAAGCTTGCTGATTTTTGCAGACATGTGACCAGAAAAAGAGTTTATTCAACCTAACGGAATGGTGGCAGGCCGAAGGTCTACATTCTATCTCCTCATACCCCACTCCGACGGGATTGGGCATTGATGTTGTTGTTAACGGAGTGGTGGCCAGAAAATCTAAAACTTCTATTCAATCCTTGAAATCGGACCCATGTGAAATAGTAGTAAATATGGTTCACATTATTGCTCATGATCATCTCCAGAGAAAGATACTCCAGATAATGTGAAATAATAGAAAATACAGTTTGAGGACAAAAATATTACTAATAACCAATATGTTGGTATGTTTAAGACTTTCATGTTTTAAATATTGGTTGTTTGTTTTGGATGTTTTAGATACCTAGATAGAGGCGATATGTTCTATTATGATGTTAACGGCATGTAAAGTTAGTGCAACAAAGGGAAAATATTTCTTGACATAGATAAATGTTGCAGGTTCATTTTAATCTTAAGCCCAATAAATCACTCATCTTAATTTTAGGCACATCAAAGCAGCCAATTTTTTTTGACAAACAAGTAAAACTTCATAGCAATACCTTTTTGCAAACTTTGACAACTCTCTAAAATCAGATACATTTGTTGTACTCTTGATGTAATAGCATATTCTTTATGAAACCATTTTACATATAGTGTCACGTGTGTTCAATAATATGTGATTGTATACTTGTGGATTTTCCAGTAGCAATGTAGCATTAATAATTATGAGTAATATAATTTTTTGTTAAACCAAAAGTCTAACTACACACCTTTGAAACATTAAAGCCAATTTGTGTTAACAGAAAGAACAGAAAATAGCGTGGGTAAATGAAATGGGGGATGAAATTAAACGGGAGTTGTCATATTTGCTTCAAGTTTGAAATATGCTAGAAAAAACGTGTGACTAATGAGCCTATTTTAGTGATCAAACTGCCCTTCTCCAGTCAGTTAAATACATATACCACATTGTTTTACTTGTGTTAAATATTATGTGATGTAAGTAACGATTCAAAATTCAAACCGAATAATCGAATGAGGTGTTGACGGAAATGAGTTTAGATGCAAAAAAAAGCTTCTTCTTCTTCTTCTTCTTCTTTTATTTTAAGAAACACAGTAGACAACGTAAATGCATAGTTGAAGAAATTAGGAAAGCATAAGCGTATACTGTATATGGCATGGAAATTAGAGTTATGACCCTTTTATATTAGAAAATGGGTTAATGACATCTAATAGCAACAAACTTTCAAATATAGCTCGATATCATACTTTTGCTTACGTGGCATGACCGGCAATCGGCTACACCGGTTAAATTGCATACGTGGATTTTTATATTTATTTTTAAGTTAATTACGTGAAGTTTGCTGTTTCAAAATACCCATCAAACTTTTTCAGATGTTCACTTATCACACATAACCCAATCTGACGTGAATAATAATGGCAAAAATTTATGACGTGGCATGTACATTTGTCGCTGACGTGGATTTTGGAAGTAAAAAACAGTGTTTATGTTGATATCAACACAAAACAAACAAAGTTTGATTGGTATTGTGTTATTTTTATTGGGTTCATAAGTTCGTTGCTATTAGATGTCAACACAAAACAAATAAAGTTTGATTGGTATTGTGGTATTTTTATTGGGTTCATAAGTTCGTTGCTATTAGATGTCACTAACCCATTAAAAAACTATAAATTACACCTATGTTGCACCTGTCGTTTAGATAACTATCTGTTGTTCGCAACACGGATAATTTTCTTTACATTTATTATTCTTTTAATAAAGAAGTACTAACATATGTTCTTTTTATATATGTATAAATGTAATTGAGGAAGTAAGTGGTATCTTGAAACTAAAATATCCATAATCAAAATCATACAACACGAGTCAATGCTACAACTGGAGCATTAGTCCAATGGGTGGAACTCTCGTGCTTGAGTCAATAGACCCGGGTTTGAGTCTCATCCTTGGCAATTGCTTCAGATAGGTACCAGCCTCCACAAAATCTATGGGCACACTTGAGAGACTTTGTGGACTAAGAGACCGGGGATCGAGTCTCGGCTCCTCTCACTCGAGGTGGTGGGCCAGGAGAGTTGCCAGAGTTATTCCTTGTAGGGTGGACAATGGCTGGTGCCAAAAGGACCCGGGATCAGGGTGTTCCCGCCAATCTACACCTTTTTGTGGAACACGAGTCAATGCTATATTACTAAAGGATCTAGAGTGTGTTATTCAAAACCATCAATTTACGTATCCCATATACTGATGATATTTGTGACATTTTATTATTATGAATTGTGTTATACAAAACCAACAATTTACGTATCCCATATACCGATGATATTTGTGACATTTTATTATTATGAATTGGTATAAGCAGAGGTTCACCGGTTGAATGTATATTATCCAATGTTGCAAAAATCGTGAATCGGTACTGAGGCGGTCCGAGGCCGATTAGCGATTTTTTACCGATTAATCGGCCGATTTTCTTGACTCGGCCGATTAATCGACCGATTTCCGTGGAATTCTCTCCAAGGTCATGGGCCGATTACCGATTAATCGCCGATTAATCGGCCGATTCGGCCGATTTTTGCAACACTGATATTATCCAATGACTATATGCATGAGTTAATATGACTTTGATTGGAGTTGATACACATTGTCCTAAAATATTGGTAGGAGTTGATACACTTCTAATGTTCTAATTCGTCGTTAACTTTTTAGGTATTGTGAAAGTGAGAAACTCAAAATCTGCAACAAGTTTGATTTTAAATGGACATGTTCCTGAAACTCATGCTTATATAAGGGGGTAATGATCTTTCTAAAATGTTGTATATTATTGTTAATTTTTTTATTATTCGTACACTTTAAAATTATAACAACAATAGACATTAATACGTATATAACAATTCAATGATATTTATCTACTCTTTTTTTAAATAACGTTTGTTACCAAAGAAAATAAAATAACACAATCCGATATTTACTTGCAAAGATATAAACTGATTCATCTAATGGATTTACAGTATTACATCATCAACTACAAGCATGAGTCTACTTGCAAAACAAAATGTTTACTTATCTCCGGAGAGATTTTTCACTAACTTAGGATGCACACATCAGTTCGACAAATCACTGATACTTGTCAAGTAATATATAATTAAAATTAAATAAATATAAGTTTTATACATATACAATCTTCGATTTTTGTAAAGTATATTTCATTCATTCATTTTCGTTGCAAATCACTGGTTAAATTATGCATACTATTAGCCATTGTAACAACTCAACCTAAAAAGTTCTTTTAATATGTTTAGGAAAAGGAGCTAGAACCTAAAATCAAGTAACCGTTGGAAGGACACTGAAGAATGATGAAATCTATCGTTTAAGATTTGTTCTTTTATGTTTTCATACCGGTCTTTCTTTTTCGCTAGGATTATTTGACCATTTTCAATGTTTTCTTAGTGTTAATCGAATTGGATGTTTGATATTTTTATTTGGGATACTATAATCGAAATGTATGTTTGTAGCTTTTTATTTGAGGTACTCTAACTTATATTACATAAGATTTCTTAAATACGGACTGAAACATCACATTATTTTTTTATAACTCCTTTAATATACTCATTGCAAACTCTGTGCATTCTATTATAATTATTGACCCTTGACACTCAAAATACCGTTTTACGATTATAATCAGTTATTGAGAAAACCGTCCATCGGACGGGTAGAGACCTAGTGATACAATAAAAAGGATGAAGGACTTACAAGTTTAACAAAAGGCATCATTAGACCAAACAAAGCCCCATCACAGTGGATATAGAATCGGTCATGTGAAAATCCAGATTCTTCAAGAGTCTTTATAACCAAATCAAGATCATCAACAGCTCCTTTCACAGTTGTTCCTGCAAATACATTTCAGATTATGAACAAGATCATAGAGGATGTATCAGTATAAACAGAAAAATAAATAACATAAAGTACCTATATTCACGTTGATAATTGCTGGTTTATCCTTGTGAAGAGAGAGCTTGGCTTTAAAATCTTCACAATCAATCTCTCCGGAGATTAACGTGTTGACCTTTTCACAATCCATCCGGTACATTCTTGCTGCTTTGAAAATGGAATAATGTGATTCAGATGATGCGTATAAGATCCCATCAGGAAAAACTTCTCTCCTGCATAATTACGTGTCTTATAAGCATACTATGAACAGTAAAAAACCCGATAAATGCGTAAAATATAGTGTAGCTACAAACCCGACTAGTATTCCATGAAGATTGCCTTCTGTTCCACAATTTGTAATGTAACCCCAATATTCGTTCTTTTCCAACTCCCATAAACGGGCGAACCAATCCAGTACACCAACCTCAAATTGCCTGGAATGGACACCATAATTGCTCTCAATAAATGGGTCCCCGAGGTTGTTGATGGAGAAATGTTGTAACTGAGATAACGCACCATAATCGAAGTCCAGATGATAAGGATAGCCTATAAGAAAATAGAACTTCAGGAATGTACAACAATTGATATCAAACATTAGTATTTGTTAAGTTTCGTAGTTTGGTTCATTTTTTAGCTGGCACATATAGCCAAAGCGAGAGAACCTCATATATGTAACACAGCTGTTTATTTATGTATGGTCTTTGTAACCGAAATGTTGTAGCAAACTGGAATAAGCTTAAGGGTGTGTTTGGATGTGTCTTTTGAAAGTGATTGTGTGATATAAAATTACCAAAATCAGATAACCATCTGTAACAAAATATGCGATTTTGGTGCTTGAAGTTGTAATAATCACTTTTAACGGTGTTGCGCGTTTGATAGTTTTGTTTACAATGTCAGGAATTAACGCATAAAATCATAAAAAACACTGTTGTATATTGTTAAGGTATTTTAACTTCAAACATGACAGAAATATTTTGAATTAGTGTATAGGACAGCAAAAAAGTAAATTTCGTTTACCCTAAGTAAAATTTTTATGGTAAAGATAATCATCATAGACAGAATCTTTCAAAAAGCCTCCAAATACTAGAAACTAATTATCGCGTTTTCAGTTCACAACTTATAAACAGGCACACCCAAACCCAAACCAGCTGTAGTTTCTCTATAGGGCAAGTTGATTAAATATATAACAAGATCATAAACATAACAATCAACCAAATAAGATGCAAAAAAAAATTATTACCCAAATGATGCTTGGTCCTTTCAAGCAAGGACTTCCGATATCTAGCCAAAACACTAGCCATATACGCTTCCCGTTCACCCGTAACCTCATCATCAGCATCAGGCTCAGTTACCTCAAGAGAACTAGTATGCACATTCCTCCCCAAAACAATCTCCCTCGGTTTCTCAATCCCATTAACCAATTTCGCATCAATAGCAACAGGTGGCAGAATATCATTGATCACAGTTGTTGGATCAAAATCATCAGGTAAAGATTCAACAGTGTCAAGCTTGAGGTCACGTAACATCACATCAGTACTTCCTGCCATTTGCTAACTCTAAACAAACAAACAAATAAATAAAAAACGTTAAAAAAAATCGACTGCTCACAAGATTAGAACTTTATTACAGGAGTTGTTGGATTAGCTTAGTTTTCAGACTTATGGGTTTTTATTTGAATCTCAAAAACTTATAAGCTGAATTTTCCAGCTTATGAGCTTATCAACTTAAGCTTATGGCTTATTTTCATAAACTCAATCTACTAAGCTTATAGCTGAGAAAAATGGGCTTTTAACTATATGAATTTTTCAAATTCAGATACGCCCATAAAAGCCATCAAATAAAGTTAATAACATTGATTATCGTAATAAGAACAACAAAACCATGGAAGAATATGTTATAAAAAAACTACTAAATGCTAACAAGATTGAAACATTAATAGATGACACTAACTTTTTTAATCAGAACAAAAACCATTAATCTTTTTAGTTTAAATAAGCTGTGAATTAAAAGTAAGGCAAAACAAACAAAACCCATTACTGTGATCAGAACAAAAAACCCATTACAGAAATGTTATGTATAAACAAAAGTAACCCATTAAGCTTTTTAGATTAAAGTGATGATGTGAGTTAAATTAGGGGGTGTTTGTTTAAGCTTATATGTGGCTTATAAGCTTTATTTGTTTTTCGGCTTATATATCATAATTAAGCCTCAATTTTCTGGTTTATTTGGAGACTTGTGGGCACAAGTCTCCAAATAAGCCAGAAAATCAGATCAAATAAGCTCATAAGCCCATGTATAAGCTTAAACAAACACCCCTCTTAATTAAAATAAACAAAACCCATCAAAGTGATCATAACAACAAAACCCATGAGGGAAATGTTATAAAACTAATCAAATGCTAAAAAAATCAATCAAATGTTAACAAACTTCAAACTTTAATAAGAACAAAAAAAAAATAAAAAAAAAAAAAAAAAAATAAATAAATAAAAAAAATAAAAAAAACAAAACCATTAAAGAAATGTTATTTAAACTAATCAAATGTTAACAAGATTGAAACTTCAATACATGCAATTGGTTATTAGGATCATAACAACAAAACCCATGAATCATTTGTTATGAATGCAAAAATAAACGGATCTTGAATAAAAATGAACCTTTTGAATGAGGCGGCTGGGAAGAGTGAGTTTGGTTGGGTGGTTAGTGAATGTGGCGATTGGGGAAANGTAACCTCATCATCAGCATCAGGCTCAGTTACCTCAAGAGAACTAGTATGCACATTCCTCCCCAAAACAATCTCCCTCGGTTTCTCAATCCCATTAACCAATTTCGCATCAATAGCAACAGGTGGCAGAATATCATTGATCACAGTTGTTGGATCAAAATCATCAGGTAAAGATTCAACAGTGTCAAGCTTGAGGTCACGTAACATCACATCAATACTTCCTGCCATTTGCTAACTCTAAACAAACAAACAAATAAGTCGAGTAGTGTCACGTTCGAGCTAGGTTTGACTTTCTAAAGCCAGGCGTAGAACTTAACCCGAACTCAATCGAACTTCAAGTCTCAAACTTGAATTCAACTTCTCTTCTAAAACTTAGCTTGAAACCGACTTGTGTTGATCGAGCTCGACTAAAAGTTATCATATTAAAACTGACAGGCTCACTTCATATACGTATTACCTTTCATATTATTTATAGTTTAGGAAGTATATATACAAAAGGTGTAAAAAGTGAAATAAACATAATCTCGGTAAGGCTCAAGAGCCTCGTATTTGACTCGAAAGTTTACTTTTGTAGCTTAAGCTCGGCTAGACTCATTTAAATAGAATCGATTCTGAATATTTTAAGATTCAATTGTGATTAGCTTGTGAGTTTTCTTGTTTTGTTTACACTTTTGATAGACATCATGTCACTATCATATATTCATATTCCATTAAATTAACATTTTTTTTTTGTTTGACATTCCATTGTATAAAATAAGTTCTTGTGATATTCTTTATTTTGGTCCGCAAACATGTGATACATACATATATAATATATAGAAGCTACTCGTGTTTTCTACATCTTTGTATTCATGATTTGTGATATTCTTTATTTTGGTCCGCAAACATGTGATACGTACATATATGATATATAGAAGCTACTCGTGTTTTCTACATTTTGTATTCATGATTGATTCCCTTGTGGTTTTAATTCATCCATGGTCGGTTAGAAATTGTGAACTTTATTATGTTGCATTTTTCACATGCTTAAATTAAGAATCATTTAGCTACACGTCGTGTTATGTTTGTGACCATTTGAACCTTTAACTATGCCTTAATGAAATAATCTACCCTAAATATCAAATGGCAGTTATTTGATGAAAGTAACTATAAAAAAAACTTATATTTAGGGTTGTGGTCATTTTTTCCTATATCTTGCTAATTAACAATTCTCTCAATCAAACACCATTAACTTGTGAGAAATCCATCCATCAGAGTATTAAAAACACTACCGGAATCGACTGACATTAACGCTATGACCTGATCATCTAATTATAATCTTCAGTCGGTTCATCATCAAATAAGTTTACTTTGATTTCTTGTTGTGGGGTTCTACTTACTACTTAGAGTTAATTAATATTAATAAAATTAATATGCGGAATAAAATTAACATTAAGCCCTAGCCAGGGATACATGAATGTATTACAATAAAAAATAATCAAACTACAGTAATAGTTAGAACGTACGTACCTTTGACTTGCTCGGCATGATCAATCTTCTTGACTACCCGTACAAGGAAGCTTCAGGTATGCACCGGTACTGGTCACGTTTGGAAATTGCTAGATGGTTCAGGTCGTTGCGCAGGTGATCCCAGATCACCACCTGCGATCGCACGAGTTAGGATTTATACCAAACCCTAGCCCAAATCGATTAGGGTTTCGACCAAAACTCTAATTCGCAACCGACAAAATTCGATTGGGGTTGTGTGTTGATCGTCGACCAAGGGAGAAGAGAGGGAGAGAGTTTTAGGGTTATGTGTGTGAATTATGAGGAAGCCTAGAATGCCTTTTGTAGAAACTAGAAGGGGGGGGTTGAATAGTTTCACCATTCTTTTTAGTTGTTAAAACGTTTCGCCGTTTTAGGTCCGGTTAATGTTCATTTGCAAACATGTCAAATTCTACTTGTTTTGTGATATCAAGTTAACTATAAACATACATAAGTAAATAAGTAAAGTAAAGAGAAAGAAAAGAACACAATTGTAACACCCCAAAAATAGAGAATCGCGGAAGCATACAAGCATTTGGGGTGCTACAAAAATTGGATATCGCAACACAAGATAAAGAGAACGGAGTAGAAATCCGTTTAAAATATATTACATAATTGCTATGTCAAATGTAATACATTAGTTCATGTTTTGTAAAATAAGGCCCAGTTACATGACTGTCCCAAAGTTTTCAGAGTTACGCTTGTGTAAAAACACTTAGGAATCTTATGACCTTGCTATGCACTGCCTTCAACATAAACATACTTTAAGCACCTGAAAAACATGCTAAAAGTCAGCTAACGTTGGTGAGTCTATAGTTTTAAAGTAAATAGCACGTATGGACCATAGCAATAATCAACAAGTACACACTAAACCCGCATGCAACACTAAGCTCAACAACCGAACTAGACAAAGAATGCCAAAGGCATTAGATATAATATAGGTGCCCGCGAGTGATAATCCCCAGTCACTCGACAAAAGGTCGTCATGGTATANTATGACCTTGCTATGCACTGCCTTCAACATAAACATACTTTAAGCACCTGAAAAACATGCTAAAAGTCAGCTAACGTTGGTGAGTCTATAGTTTTAAAGTAAATAGCACGTATGGACCATAGCAATAATCAACAAGTACACACTAAACCCGCATGCAACACTAAGCTCAACAACCGAACTAGACAAAGAATGCCAAAGGCATTAGATATAATATAGGTGCCCGCGAGTGATAATCCCCAGTCACTCGACAAAAGGTCGTCATGGTATACGTTCGCCTTGACCATGGCATGGCCAACCGAACGGAGGAGTCACCCTCAATAGATCTATTTATATCATACGCGTTTCCCAACAGGAATTGACGGTGTTGATAATGGGCAAAAATGGGATTCAAGCAAACTTAGGTTTCCGCATACTAGTGTGTAAAAATAAGTTCAGTTTTGGTCCATGAAAACAGTTTTGCATGTTTCTCACCCCAAGGTTTATAAAATAGTACTTATAAGAAAATAGGGCTATAACTCACCTTAAAAGATAGCAATCCGCTAGTCAAATAGTAAATAGTGCAACCGCTCCGACACGCGACCTAGGTAAGTATGGTATGTCTTAGTACAACGTTCGTGTTTTAAGTGTTTGACTCTTTTGAAAAGGTTTTTATGTTATGTGTTACCAT
>LBNU01036218.1:43928-58564 GCA_014162995.1 Artemisia annua | reverse complement strand
ACTTGAGCCAAAATTTTATGTTTTTCAAAACCCCAATAATTTCTTAATTTTTACATAGGCCGAATTATATATATACACATATAAGTGTATATATCATCTTAAATTCGCGTAATTAGCGTAAACCACATTTGTACCACCAAATTAGTACCACAAGCAACAAGTTTTACCACACAAGCAAGAAATATACATATGAACTAGTAGCATTTATTGTGGGTCGAATTACATGCATGCAAGACTTGTATATGTAAACTTGTCAACTTAACAAAATACATACATTTAGCACTTGGTAACACCTTTGATCATCATAAAAACATGAAATAAACAAGATTAGAAAAGTTTTGATGTTAGCTTACAAAGGGTGTGTTTGAACGTGGCTATGGAGACAAAGAGGAGACCCAAATCACTTCCAATTAACCCAAATCACCTTCCAAATTACCCAAAACTCTTGTAAATATAACCCAAATGATCTTGATCTTCCAAATTTTTAAGAGAATTGTATGTGTGTGTGTGTGTTTTTGTGCTCGGCCAAAAGAAGAAGAGAAGAAAGAAATATGGGATGAGGGTGAAGTGAAATAACTAGTTAAAGAGTTAGATTGGATAATAGATTTGGATATAAGGATGTTTTGTGGATAATAGAGTGTTTAGGGGTTAATAAGGTGAAAGCTTGAATTTTAGTGGGGGAGTATGTATATGGCCAGTTTAGGGGATCCAAGGGAGGTGGGAAAATATAATTTTACTCCCAGTTGATATATCGTGTGTCGGTTTAGGCTTAAATGCAACCGTTACGTCCCGGTTTGACGTTTTTGGACACGTATACGTAAAATAAAGTTTTTAGGCACGATTTTGTCAGAAATGAAATAAAATGAGTTTACTGACTCAAAAATATATTTACTTGACCTTTACCATAGTTACTGTGGTGTCGGTTTGCGTGCGGCGTTGTTTTTCAGGAAATGTGAGAAAGCTCTCAGTAAATTACGAAACTTGTCAGTAACTATCCGAAATGGATTAATTTGTGTTTACTGACAAAAATATACTTTTTCAGTATTGACTGTAAGCTACAGTGTGCAGGACAGCTCCCGAAAACAAGCAGAAATGTGCAGAAACATGTAGAAGTGTGCAATAATGCATATAATGTTCAAAGTAAGTATAGTAAATAGAAATTTATTATAAAATTAATTTATAAAAAATACCATTTGTCACAGTCTCCCTTCCTTAAGGGGAAATCCTCCCGGATTTCAGTTCAAGCCATTCGATGAGTTCGAAAAGAGATGTGGATATTTACGCTTGATCTCGTCCTCTCGCTCCCAAGTGTATTCGGGGCCTCTGCGAGAGTTCCAGCGGACTTTCGAGATTGGGATACGACTCTGCTTCAGTCGTTTAACTTCCCGGTCCATGATTTCAATAGGTTCCTCGACGAAATTCAACCTTTTGTCTACTTGGATCTCTTCCAAAGGAATAGCAGCATTATCGTCAGATAAGCACTTTTTCAAGTTACTAACATGAAAAACGTCATGCACAGCGCTGAGTTCAGAAGGTAATGCGAGTCGATAGGCTACCGGTCCGACTCTGGCAAGAATCTCGAAGGGTTCAGCTTCCCGCGTTTACCAAATCTGATCACGCCTTTCCATGGCGAGACCTTCAACATCACTTTGTCACCCACTTGAAACTCAAGGGGCTTTCGCCTCTTGTCAGCATAACTCTTTTGGCGATCACGAGCAGCTTGCATACGATTCTTGATCTGTACGATTTTCTCAGTAGTTTCGTGAACATTGATCACAGTTGTTGGATCAAAATCATCAGGTAAAGATTCAACAGTGTCAAGCTTGAGGTCACGTAACATCACATCAATACTTCCTGCCATTTGCTAACTCTAAACAAACAAACAAATAAATAAAAAACGTTAAAAAAAATCGACTGCTCACAAGATTAGAACTTTATTACAGGAGTTGTTGGATTAGCTTAGTTTTCAGACTTATGGGTTTTTATTTGAATCTCAAAAACTTATAAGCTGAATTTTCCAGCTTATGAGCTTATCAACTTGAGCTTATGGCTTATTTTCATAAACTCAATCTACTAAGCTTATAGCCGAGAAAAATGGGCTTTTAACTATATGAATTTTTCAAATTCAGATACGCCCATAAAAGCCATCAAATAAAGTTAATAACATTGATTATCGTAATAAGAACAACAAAACCATGGAAGAATATGTTATAAAAAAACTACTAAATGCTAACAAGATGGAAACTTTAATAGATGACACTAACTTTTTTAATCAGAACAAAAAACATTAATCTTTTTAGTTTAAATAAGCTGTGAATTAAAAATTAGGCAAAACAAACAAAACCCATTACTGTGATCAGAACAAAAAACCCATTACAGAAATGTTATGTATAAACAAAAGTAACCCATTAAGCTTTTTAGATTAAAGTGATGATGTGAGTTAAATTAGGGGGGTGTTTGTTTAAGCTTATATGTGGCTTATAAGCTTTATTTGTTTTTCGGCTTACATATCATAATTAAGCCTCAATTTTCTGGTTTATTTGGAGACTTGTGGGCACAACTTGTGGGCACAAGTCTCCAAATAAGCCAGAAAATCAGATCAAATAAGCTCATAAGCCCATATATAAGCTTAAACAAACACCCCCCTTAATTAAAATAAACAAAACCCATCAAAGTGATCATAACAACAAAACCCATTAGGGAAATGTTATAAAACTAATCAAATGCTAAAAAAATCAATCAAATGTTAACAAACTTCAAACTTTAATAAGAACAAAAAAAAAATAAAAAAAAAAAATAAAAAATAAATAAATAAAAAAAATAAAAAAAACAAAACCATTAAAGAAATGCTATTTAAACTAATCAAATGTTAACAAGATTGAAACTTCAATACATGCAATTGGTTATTAGGATCATAACAACAAAACCCATGAATCATTTGTTATGAATGCAAAAATAAACGGATCTTGAATAAAAATGAACCTTTTGAATGAGGCGGCTGGGAAGAGTGAGTTTGGTTGGGTGGTTAGTGAATGTGGCGATTGGGGAAAGGAGAGTTGAGTGATTCCGTTTGTGATTCTTGTATATTTGTAGGCAAAATTTTGATTTGTATCGACAAGGAATATCAATATTAAGTTTGATCAAGTCATATTGATATGTAAAGTTGATAAATCTAGTCCTTGAACTTTTTTATTTTCGATTTCACGAAACCGGTTTTTGTTAGAGTGTAATCTTACGTTGTCAAGTCGAGTAGTGTCACGCTCGAGCTAGGTTTGACTATCTAAAGCCAGGCGTAGAACTTAACCCGAACTCAGTCGAACTTCAAGTCTCAAACTTGAATTCAACTTCTCTTCTAAAACTTAGCTTGAAACCGACTTGTGTTGATCGAGCTCGACTAAAAGTTATCATATTAAAACTGACTGACTCACTTCATATACGTATTACCTTTCATATTTTTTATAGTTTAGGAAGTATATATAGAAAAGGTGTAAAAAGTGTAATAAACATAATCTCGGTAAGGCTCACGAGCCTCGTATATGACTCGAAAGTTTACTTTTGTAGCTCAAGCTCGGCTAGACTCATTTAAATAGAATCGATTCTGAATATTTTAAGATTCAATTGTGATTAGCTTGTGAGTTTTCTTGTTTTGCTTACACTGTAGTTTTGATAGACATCATGTCACTATCATATATTCATATTCCATTAAATTAACATTTTTTGTTTGTTTGACCTTCCATTGTATAGAATAAGTTCTTGTGATATTCTTTATTTTGGTACGCAAACATGTGATACATACATATATAATATATAGAAGCTACTGGTGTTTTCTACATCTTTGTATTCATGATTTGTGATATTCTTTATTTTGGTCCGCAAACATGTGATACGTACATATATAATATATAGAAGCTACTCGTGTTTTCTACATTTTTGCATTCATGATTGGTTCCCTTGTAGTTTTAATTCATCCATGGTCGGTTAGAAATTCTGAACTTTATTATGTTGCGTTTTTCACATGCTTAAATTAAGAATCATTTAGCTACTCGTCGTGTTATGTTTGTGACCATTTGAACCTTTAACTATGCCTTAATGACTTTATCTACCCTAAATATCAAATGGCGGTTATTTGATGAAAGTAACTATAAAACAAACTTATATTTAGGGTTGTGGTCATTTTTTCCTATATCTTGCCAATTAACAATTCTCTCAATCAAACACCATTAACTTGTGAGAAATCCATCCATTGGAGTATTAACAACTCTACCGGAATCGACTGACATTAACGCTATGACCTGATCATCTATCTTCAGTCGGTTCATCATCAAATAAGTTTACTTTGATGTTCTTGTTGTGGGGTTCTACTTACTACTTAGAGTTAATTAATATTAATAAAATTAATATGCGGAATAAAATTAACATTAAGCCCTAGCCAGGGATACATGAATTTATTACAATAAAAAATAATCAAACTACAGTAATAGTTAGAACGTACGTACCTTTGACTTGCTTGGCATGATCAATCTTCTTGATTACCCGTACAAGGAAGCTTCATGTATGCACGGGTACCGGTCACGTTTGGAAATTGCTAGATGGTTCAGGTCGTTGCGCACGTGATCCCAGATCACCACCTGGTATCGCACGAGTTAGTATTTATACCAAACCCTAGCCCAAATCGATTAGGGTTTTGACCAAAACTCTAATTCGCAACCGACAAAATTCGATTGGGGTTTTGGGGTTGTGTGTTGATCGTCGACCAAGGGAGAAGAGAGGGAGAGAGTTTTAGGGTTATGTGTGTGAATTATGAGGAAGCCTAGAATGCCTTTTTATTATAGGATACAAAGAAACATTCTAGAGGCCTTTACTTGTCAACCAAGTAACCAAGTTTGACAAGGAGTCAAACTCCTACCCTATTGGGAATGTTTGGCCGACCATCAACCACAAACCCTCGGGTTTGTAGTTTTTCCTCTTTTACTCCCTTTATTATTTACACTTTTATATTTATTAAATTAACTTCATTAATTTAATTCTCTGGGCCCCATTAATATTTAATAAATGCGTAATAAATATTTTCTTCCATTTGTGATTCACTAGTGTGACCCGTTAGTGCCTTAATTACCGGATGTGATTTTTTGTATATATAGTTGAATATATGTTATGTATATATTATTTGTAAACATAATTCCTTCATACTCCCACTTATGCAAGATAAGTATATACCCCTGAAATAACGACCTTACAAAGGTTTATAGCATGACTTTTATAAGGTTACTGGTTCTTAAGAACTCTTACACCTTGTAATTGTACTTCCTTGATCCTCATCGGTCTTTAGGACTGAATCGTCGTTAGTCTAGTGGACTGAAATGGTGTTATATAAGTAGAGACTATCATTTTGCATGTGATATTCAAGAAAGTACCTTAGCATTGACTGTGCTTCAACATACTTTCTATTCTATATATTCTCGTTTCCGGATAACAATGACATGAAGTACTTTCATTTTGCGCGGCCACGCAATTACTCTTAATGTTATCTTACGAGGGCCCCCGAATATTTTCTCTTATCTTTCAAAGAGTCTGCAAATCTGTACTCGAATATTACACCAATTACTCTTACCTCCCATTGAATCCAGCATTAGTACACAGCGTTATACTTTTACGCTGTAACTAGAAACTAAGCCAAAACTTGATGAAAAATAAAAACTCTCAATCCATGTTGAGGATATCTCGTTGATACCAACTTTTGATTTAGTCCTTGAAGTTGGCTCCCGCGGATCACCCAATACTTAGTCCTCGACATAAGTACTCGTGAATCTATGCCTCTCTTATTTCCTTTCTGAGGTGAATAAGAGATCAGGCCCATTCACGATAACTGTAAACCAAGGCGTCGCTCCCATGACACACAAGCAGTTATGGTACGGTTTTAGGAATGTGACATGTACAAGACCACGAATACACAAACCATGCAAGTTGTTTGGTATTTAAACTTAATTCATTATGAAAACGAGTTCGCAAAGCTCTTATTAATACATAAACTTTAAATCATTAAAATCAAACTAATCTGATAAAATATGCTAAGCCTCATCGAGGTACTCCATTCCTATAAACTTTGCCTGTTTATAGTGCTTAGCATGAGGCAATGGTTATGTTAAGGGATTAGCAGCATTTTCCTCTGTAGGCATATGTACTATGATCACATCTCCTCTGTTTACGATTTATATGATGTGATTTTGGCGAAGTATTTGCTTACTCTTATGATGCTCCCTGGGCTCCGTGGCTTGTGCCACAACACCATTATTATCACAGAGAATTTCCACAGGATCTGAGATACTAGGAACAACTCCAAGTTCTGTCACGAAATTTTTAAGTCACACCGCTTCCGTTGCATCACTCGCCGCTATGTACTCTGCCTCTGTAGTGGAATCAACTATAGTGCTATGCTTCGCACTCCTCAAGCTATTCACTCCACCATATAACATAAACACAAAATAAGACTGTAACTTGAAATAATCCTTGTCACTTTGAAAACTTGCATCAATGTGGTCCACTACTTTGAGTTCCTTTTCTTGACCACCACCAAACGTTAACATCACATCCTTATTTCTTCTGAAATACTTATGGATGTTCTTAACTGCTCCCAAGTGTTTTACTCCTGGGTTCGTTTGGCATCTACTTGTCAGACTTATAGCATACGCGACATCTGGACGAGTACATAACATAGCATACATGATAGACCCCCTACTGCAGAAGCATAGGGTTGACCTTGCATGTAGCTAATTTCGGGTTCCTTATCGGGGCACTGCTTTTTAGATAAATAAACCCCTTTAGGCATCAGGACATACCCCTTGTTGGAATTACTCATTTTGAGCCAATGGCTTAGTCCAAGCATCCCCTTTCTCCTATCCCAAATTATTATAATCCCCAGGATATAGGCGGCTTCTCCAAGGGCCTTCATTTGGAAACACTTACTTAGCTAACTCTTAACTGTTAGGAACAAGTATAACAACCAGCATTTACCAAGTCCTTACTCAACCTTAAAACTCGAAATAATTTATTTTTAATGTTTCATAGTCCTTTTTGTGTATCACCTTTAACTATTCGTATTGAGGATCTACACCACACGCGCACCGACATATCATTAGTAACGGCATAAATCCGATAACCATTATTTGGAGTCGACAATTTTGTAAAAACGTACTCAAAAAGGACATTTTTCGTGCTCACGCCAACTTGGAAAACTCAACTACACCAGAGCTCAACGAAACACGGAGTACGCCTAAACCCGTCAACCAACTACTTACTTTTACTTAAATAAACCCTTACTTCTAACTTTTTTTTATTTATTTAACCTCTATTTAATTTAAACTAAATAACATATCATATATTCAAACAACCCCTAACCGAACCACACCAAAACACACAAATGGTGCTGAACTTTATCTTCAAAGGCCTAATACAAATTAGTAATATTGTCTTATCTTGAACCTTGTTTCAAGCCTAACAAACCTAGTACATATCTGTTTTATCTAGTTTTGTCATCACCTCACCAACGTTGTCCTACTGTCTTAACGGTCAAAGCAACAATCATTTTCTCATTCAACACACACCACAAAAAAAAATTCACTGTCATCTTTTCTTTTTGGCTCGGACTGAAAAACACAAACACCCCTAAATATTCAATAGTTGTTTGAATAGTGAAGATTTGGGTATAAAGAAGCTTGTCGGCTAGTATAGTTAATCTTGAGGTTAATAATTTTGAGTCCTAATTTCTCCTTGTACTCGAAACCAACACTCCAACTGTAAAATCTTAAGCTTAAATCTTTGTCCTTCTTGGTTGGTTTTTTATCAAACTTAGACTCATATGTAATTGTTATATAAAAGAATTTAAATCTTTTCAAAGCTACATCTGTTTTAATTCTACATGCCATCTAGTTACGTAAATATGGTAAAAGAATTATGTTGTCTTGTCTTGTGTAGCACTAGGGAAACTACAAACGTCAATAAGAAAATACTGGAAAATAAAGTTATAGCTTAATTTTAGCAAAGTTACGTATACATATTTTATATGAGTACTTATATGGTTAATTTTGGTCTTTGTAAAAGGAAGAACAGGCTTAATCTCTCCNNNNATACATTCTTTAACTTGTGGTTCAAACTATTAAACTTAAACCTATGAATATCACTCAACTTTATGTTGACTTTAGCATGTTTATCTCAGGTAACTAAACAAGACGGAACTTGAAGGCACGGAGTGGGCATAAACACAACATGGACTTTAATAAACTGTTTTATTACTTTCAGAATAAAACTTGTTCTCTAACTTATGAAATGTCATGTTCTTTGGATATTTGGTATTTTGAAATAAATATAACTTTAAAACGTCACTTTGTGTCGTATTCTGTAATTGTAAGAAAGATCCTCTAGGTAATACCCCGAAAAGCTTCCGCTGTCATTACTAAGTCTTCCGGTTGATTATCTAAATCAAGGTATGAGTAAAATCCATAGTGTTTATAGTCAAAACAGTTGATTATCAAAATCAAAGTCAATCAAAAGATAGTTTGTTGGTTTGCCCTAGGTGGGTCAACCCAAAAATAGTTCGTTGGTTAGCCCTAACTGGCTCAACCCAAAATAGTTCGTTGGTTAGCCCTAACTAGCTCAACCCAAAAATAGTTTGTTGGTTAGCCCTAACTGGGTCAACACCAAAATAGTTATGATTTGTTTTGTCAAGTAAAAGTAATTTTCTGCTATGAAGTGAACATCAAGTTCGTCATTTGATAAAAACAGTGGGCTACGTCATTATACGCCCATAACATTAGTCATTGTAATACTGTGTCATGACCACAGCACTACTGTTCTATTGCCCTAAGCCTCATGACACGCAACGATTAACAACCAATCATACAAATAATATGACGAAAAGTAATAGGCCCTCAAGATAGGTATTTACCAGTGACCTATGTCATCAAATAAAGTGCGTTCGGTGGCTTTCCTCTAGCAAACCAAACGGGGATTCAGTCCCTAATAGATCTATCCACAACTATTTACGTTCACCCTACAAGTGATTAAGGTTCATGATCGAGGGACTTTTGGTAATAAGCAAACTTAGGCAATAGCAGTCAAGTATAGCATACAGTTAAAAAATCATTTGTAATCATGTTTATAGCAGGTATCTCTCCATGAGATATAAAATGTGTAAACTAGTAAAGTTTATATAAAATATAAGCATGTAATTCCCCCGAAAGCAATTTAAAGCAGGTAAAAGGAGTGGGGACTATGGAACTCACAGTCATATGTAAATAGTTAACAAATACTTGTAAAAGTAAAAGCAGTAGTTGAGCATGTATCTCCCCCAAAATGTTTATAAACACTTATAAACCAAGTAAAAGTAGGGGCTATGACTCACCTGAGAGTTATGGTAGACAGAGATAACGTAATGTCAGTAGTGGAGTTGAAATGACTTCACAAGTTAACCTGAATAATTATAGAAGTCTGGGATAAGTTTAACTTATCGAGAATTATGATTTGACATAGTGTCAGATGACATAATGATTTTTGTGGCAGAGGTGGCTTGCGTGGCAAAACGCTTAAAGTTCAACAACAAAGTTATATACTATATAACTTGTCTTTATGTATAAGTATCGTTTATTATTTATATGTCCTTGTCATAAACAGTAATTTGTATAATTTACCCAAAAGTTGGTCGAGGATAAATATATGACGTAAAGTATTTATTAATTTCGTTTGGCCTCGATATGTGTAAATATCTATGTTATATATTTATCGAAGTTGTGTGCAAAATATCTATTTAGACAAATATATTATTTATAGTTTACGTTAACGTGGTCGTCTAAATAAAATATGTGCTAGACGTATTTATCTAGACGAAAATGGTAAAGTGTATATGTTTATAAAAAGTATAAAAGTTTTAGAATGAAAAGTGTCTAAATGTCAAAGTATCAAACTTATAGGGGTTGAAGTTGTAAAGTTTAATAAAGATTTCAAAACTTATAAAAGTTTTAAGAAAATGACAAGTTGTTAGAAATTGGGGACTGAAGGTGTAAAAGATTTATAATAGTTTTAAGCTTATAAAAGTTCTTTAGGACAAATGGCAAGTGGTGCAAAGCTGTAGGGCTGAAACTGTCAACATGCAAAAGTTTGCAAAAATAGCAAAAATGGCAAAAACTGCCTTAGCTCAGATTCGAACTTGAGATCTTTCGCTTAGAACCCAACGCCCCACCAACTGAGCTAAGCTATCTGTTGAGTTATGTTTGGCAGATTGATGTATTTAAGGTGGGTTTCGACTGTTCTAAGCTTGTTATAAGTTTCCACATCAGTATAATATGTTGCATGTATATGCATGTATACGTGTGGAGTGTTTACAAACCTGGGCCTTATTCTTAGTCTTATTTCATGTTACTTTTCATTTCGATAGCAACTTAGTTCGCATGTCAACCTGTCATGTTTTGGTGTCTCGTCTTTGTGTTCGAAATTTAACAGTGGGTGTGTGCATGTATAAGTTTTGTGTTTGCATGTTTCTTTAGTGTTTCTTTTCATCATTTTGTGTCCAAAACCTCAACAAGCTCGGCATGCATATGTGTGTATGTTGATTTGAAAACAATCATAAATACCAGCTTACTTTCGAGATGTTTATGAGTTCAAAGATTTGCCACACAAGTTTTGGAAAAAAGAATAACGAGGGTGGTAATAAACAAGACGAAGCTGGGTACGATGGAAAGATATAAGACGATACGTAATAAAAGTATATATGAGAGAGGTCTTACTACACCAACAAATGGTGGGAAGGAAACGAGTGAAGATGGGATGAATGGGAACGATGTTAACCACTCCAACGGCCCCAACATGTGAATCCCGTCACTTAGCCACACCAAAAGGGTTTGAGAACATGTAAAACTAAAAATCCCACACCTCCTTTGTCTTCTTCTTCGTACAGCTCCAAGGGAAGAAAAGACTTAGTATATTCTTTGTGAAATATGAGGTTTGTATTGTATACGTATGAAGAAAATGTGGGGGCTTAATTATATAAGCTAGTTGTAAGGTTGCACATGGTTTTTGGAGTGTGTAAGAGGTATAAGTATGCATGCTCTTGGATTGGGGAGTGTTGGAGGTGGGAGGTTGAGTGTGTAATATAATGTGTAAGGAAGTAACATGTTTTTGTTCTTCCTCCTTTCTTTTCTCCTTACACGGCAGCAACAAAAAAAAGAAGAGCATGGTTTGCTTTTCAGTTTTGATATGTTGTAACAGCAAAAAGATGGCTGTATTTTATTATGTATAAAATTGTCAAAATACCGAAAAATAATAAAGGTACTCGAATAACTCCTAACAAAACACACACACACACACACACACACACACACACATATATATGTATATATATATATATATATATATGTATATATATATATATATATATATATATATATATATATATATATATATATATATATATATATATATATATATATATATACACGAGTCATTCAGACCCGGGCGATGCCCCGGGCTGTATATGATGATATTATATATTTAAATTGTTATTGTTCAGCACTAATTTTCGTCATTTTGATCATGGATCCGTCATTTATTTTCGTCATTTTATATTCGGGACGTATTTTTGTCATTGTATATATAAGTTGTCATGGTAGCATACATTTTGTAAGCATGATAGGTATTTAAAATAGTTTATTGACATGTAATCTTTTAAGATGTATTTTTTACGTAATATTTTTTGTCTATTTATTTTGGTATTGACTCTATCATTTTTTATTGGAACTAACTAATATTAATACATTGGGCTAAGTTATAACTATTTCTTATGATAGTCAACAATGCCCGTGCGATGCACATGTGCTGTATAGAAGTTTTCATAGATTTAAAATACGTGCGGTGCACATGGGCTATATAGAAGTTTTCATAGCGTAATATTCGGCATTTATTTTCATCATTTTATATTTAAGTTTTCATGGTGTCACACATTTGCTAAGCTTTATACGTACTTAGAATACTTTATTGAGTTGCACATAGGCTGTATATAAGTTTTTATATCGTAATCTTCAGAACTATTTTCGTCATTATATATCTAAGTTGTGATGGTATCACATTTCTAAGCATGACACACATTTAAAATAGTTTATTGACATTAAAATAGTATATGTGAAAAGATTTTTTTCAAGATGTTACATTGAAAAGAGTCTCTTCACATGTAATTTTTTAATATGTATAAGTTACATAAATTATTTTAAATATGAAGCGATGACATTAATGTTGGAGACCTTTTATATTCATCCACGTGCAATGCACACAGGTTTGGACTGCCTCAGGACCCATGCGATGCACACAGGTTGGATATAATTGTTTTTTCATAATGTTCGGGACTAATTTTCGATTCATGTTTGAAACTCTCATTTTTTTGTGAAAGACGGACTTCGTTGTTCAAATAAATTACATTATTAAAAGCGAACTATAAAACAAATTTCATTTTTAACAAAACTATAAAAACATAAAACATTAAAGTGATTAGTATATTCAAGAGTATAAATTATAATTCGTATAATAAATTATAATTCGTATAGTAAAATATTGCAAGACAAAAAACTACCTTAAGAGCAAAAATATTAAAATGTACCAACCAAGTGTAGTAATAGTTATTGACTAAAAATTGAATGCTCGTCACATTATTTTCAATAAACTTGCTAACGAATCAATAGTATTAGCCCGTTTATCGGTATTACATGAAGTAAAATATTGCATTTTTAATTTGTAACGTACTATTAATATGAATGCGAAGTATTCATCCCACCAGTTGCCGTGGCGTTGATCTTGTTGTTGTTCTTGTTGTTGTTGTCTTTGTCGTTGTTGTTCATTAGCTTTTTGCATGTTTTGTTCTTGACACAATTTTTGTGACTTCTCGATCTCTTTCTTTAATGCTTCTTGATGCGCTACAAAAAAAATAGATATAGTTGATCATTAGAAACTTAAATACAGTTAATCAATATATTGCATTTCGATCAAAGTAAAAATGTTCGTGCATGTTCCACTTAATTGATAAGACAACGATGTGTAGGATCTCTTAAACCATTAGAGAAGATGATGTTACTACCAAATCTCCTAAGCTACCATCTTTATGTCCTACATTGTTACACACAAAAAACACACGTGAAATTTACATAAAATAATATAAATCAATATGCTAAATAAGTAAGATGATAGGATGTTTACTTTACCACCATAATAAGTTGTAGCCCATTGTGCACGCGGTGTGGAGGAAGTTGTGGTTTGTTGTGTGTGATTTTTGACACATTATATAGTTGATAAAATATTTGTAACTCATGGACGGGAAAGTGAAAAGACTAACCACTAATTGTGTGTTTAATTTATGCATTCATGACATTTTTGGTTTGTATTCTTTGAGGTTTAGAGATGGCTTGAAACATGTTGTACCGTACAAACTTTTGTGCATGATTCCTATGTACTTACCCTTATGCATGACTATTAAATCAATGTACTAACACATGAAGCTTCCACATTTCACTTTCAATTCATGAAACATTTATTGTGAGCACTTTGCATTTATAAGACAACTTAAGCTTTTAGTATACTAGGCAACCAGACTCGTGCGTTGCACACGGGCTGTATCTAAGTGTTCATAACGTAATGTTCACTAATTTTCATCATGAATTCATTGCGGGATCATATCATTTCATTATTTGAATACACTTGCAAACATGAATAGTCATGAAAGCCCGTGCGATACACATGGGCTGTATAGAAGTTTTCAAAGTCTAATATCCGTCATTTATTTCGTCATTTTATATTCAGGACGTATTTTTGTCATTATATATATAAGTTTTCATGGTAGCATACATTTTGTAAGCATGATACGTATTTAAAATAGTTTATTGACATGTAATCTTTTAAGATGTATTTTTTACGTAATATTTTTTGTCTATTTATTTTGGTATTGACTCTATCGTTTTTTATTTGAACTAACTAATATTTATACATCGGGCTAAGTTATAACTATTTCTTATGATAATCAACAATTCCCGTGCGATGCACATGGGTTGTATAGAAGTTTTCATAGAGTTAAAATACGTGCGATGCACATGGGCTGTATAGAAGTTTTTATAGCGTAATATTTGGCATTTATTTTTGTCATTTTATATTTAAGTTTTCATGGTGTCACACATTTGCTAAGCTTCATACGTATTTAAAATACTTTATTGAGTTGCACATGGGCTGTATATAAGTTTTTTTTTATAGCGTAATCTTCGGCAATTATTTTCGTCATTATATACTAAGTTTGTGATGATATCACATTTCTAGGGCTGACACACATTTAAAAATAGTTTATTGACATAAAAGAGTATATGTGAAGAGATTTTTTTCAAGAAGTTTATATTGAAAAGAGTCTCTTCACATGTAATTTTTTAATTGTATAAGTTACATAATTATTTTTTAATAATGAAGCGATGACATTAATGTTGGGAGACCTTTTATATTCACCCCGTGCGATCACACAGCTTTGGACTGCTCAGGACTCATGCGATGCACACAGGTGGATTAATTGTTTTTTTTCGTATGTTCGGACTAATTTTTGTTCATGTTTGAAACTCTCATTTTTT